>BLKR01006286.1:0-60473 GCA_011170035.1 Teleogryllus occipitalis
ATTATACTAGTTTGCCAACGTTTCGGAATATTTTATTCCATCATCAGGGCTTACTAATAGATATAATGGTCAACCATAATGTATCTCCACATCACGACTCCAATACAGTACCACTTTCTTTCGGGCCGTGGCCATGGTCGGACCTGCTATGGACGTGGGTGCTTCAGCAACTCTGTATTGGAGTTGTGATGTGGAGATACATTATGGTTGACCATTATATCTATTAGTAAGCCCTGATGATGGAATAAAATATTCCGAAACGTTGGCAAACTAGTATAATACATTTATTGACCGATCCCGTGATTTTCCTACTACTTATTAACGGTCGTGATTTCTACAATGGTAAATTATGTTGAAAAAGAAATATAAACGTTCTGAAACGTCCGTCATATTGGAGATGAAAAATAGTTTTGGAGTTTTTTTCATTTTCAAAAATTTCATATCTTTAAATGAGAATCAAAACTAATCCATGTTCTTCATTTCAAACTAATTTTTAAAGAAAAAATTGCAAGTGTTTTCCAGAAAAGTTTGAATATGTCAATCTTAACGATCAATAATTCTTAATGATCTTTGAAACAGCACTAATAGTTCTTAATACTGACGAATGAGGAGAGTTCTATTTATAAAAAATATTGAACATTACAAAACGAGGCTGTTACAATGTTTTGTCCATCTACCGTAATGTATGGAGGAAGAGCAAAAATTCGGTATGTTGTTCACCCCTATAAAACAAATATCGTTGTTTCCCAATTTTTCTGAAATGGTGATTGTGGGGGGTAACTGCCGCTATCATCCTTAAAAAAATTGTTTTAGGCGATAACACTTTAAATAAAGTGTATTAACCGTTAATATGATAAATTCCAAATGCTGTAAGGAGAACATCATTTTCGAGATAATGGGATTAAACCATGCGGAAACCCACTACGGCCCTGAAGACCATTTCACGGACTTCAGCCCCGCGTCGTTAAAGAGAAGTAGGCGCCAACAGTTGTCGCGAAAATTTCATCAGATGCCATAACAAATCAGCAGATCAAAAAATGAGGAAATGTGATTTCGAGGTAAAACTGGAAGGGCTCTGAAAACGGACGGAAGTAAACAGTTTTCCCATAGAAATTGAGACTTTAGGGGTTACATCTAGAGACGTAGCAAAACATTTCTGTACAATTAGGCTATGATGCGGATCTAGCACACCAACTGCAACCGGGAGTGGTAGCTCAGTTAATCAACTGATGTCACTGCAGCGCCTCTGTCCGGGAGTCCCTAGGTTCCCACTCCCCACGGCGGCAGGATTTTCGACACTAGCTTTTCAGCTGGTCCAATTCAGTCGCTGTCTGGAGGAGAATTCTAGCGACCGGCTGCTATGATCGGTAGTTTTCCGTGGTTTCTCCGATCAACACCAGGCGAATGCCGGAGCAGTTCCCTACCAAACGGGTCACGGACCGTGCACGATCTGTCCTTCCTCTTCCTTGTCCTATCCTCTCCCCTTACAAACACACACATTTACACTAACATACACTACACTACCACATATTCCGGGAGGCCGGTCGGTAGCTTAGAGCTTGTCCCGGCGGGGGCGGTGCCGCGCTGAGAGTCCTGGTTAGGGTGAAACCCCATTAGCCAACGGTAGGTCGGCACCGGATCTCGCCATCCAGCGGGGAAAGATCACCGCGCATGTCCCGAGAAAAAACATGCACTACACTAACGGGACTAATGACCCAAGCAGTTGACGCGCTCGGAAACACGAAAAAATCAAATCACACCAACTGCAAAAGACTTCATTGGTGGGAATCACTCACATTTTGTCTTGGTACGTCCGAGATTCCTAAATCCGTGGGTAAGACCAGAATATAGCGAAGTAGTTACCGACAAAAAAGCAACGAAATGTCTTATATAGGAATATTAATAAAAAGAACACTCTAAACAATTAACCAGAATGGGAAAATTTTTCGGATGTCTTCCAAAATTGTGCTTCCCGGAGCAACCGCCTCTATCATCCCCTTACTTTTCCTCTGAGCCCAGCAACAAGCAAACCTCGGATGCGAATCCTTGTCCCTCTTGGCTTCGGCCATAAACCTCTGTCGCCTTCCTTGATTAATTTAATAAGAAAGCAAGGCGGCACGACGTGCGTCAGGTGTTTAGAGTCGGCGCGTCTTCATTTGTTAGCGAACGAACTGAAATTTAATTTCTTGATCTCGCTGAGCTCTAATTCTTGTTCATTTGCGTTTGCAGGTGAAGCGCAACTAACTGCATCGGGCAAAGTGAAGAGCTTTCCATTTTGTTTTCTTTATTATTCCGTGCTCTGTGTATTGCGGTCTAGAGTGTGTCTGTGACATCTGTTCTCTGGAGGAATTCAAGTAAATGACATATTTTTCGTGTAATTCAAATTATGTCTTTTCTAAGAACTGTATCTTCCCCAAAAGAAGATTGTTGGCTTACGAAATGTGACTTGTTACTATGCACAGCGCCATGTGATAGATTCAAAACATTTATAAATGCCTTCCCGTTTTATTTTTCACGTGATTTTATCTCGCTTTGTACACTGTCGCCCTGGCAAATGTATCGTTTGGCGCCACAGGCAAATCAGAAATTTCGCAGGTGGTATTACCCACTCACAACTCACAACCCAATTGAATTATTATCATCTGTCCCATTTAAAAGCTTGTAGCTTATGCAATATAGTAAATAAATGTGTATGGACGGGTGATTAACCACGATATACACCACTGGCTGTACTCGGGTATTTCCCTAAAATGAGTAAATAAAAAAAGTGTTTCTATTCGTGTACAAAGTTATCAAAAAAAACTCCAAGAAAAAATAGAAATGCACAACGCAATGTTAGTAATAAAAAATTCTGAAAGTCCATTTCGCATTTAAATTTGGCATGGGGTCTCTGTTCTGACTATTTTAAGTTCTCCTTGGGCCTAATCGAATCACGACCCGTTGATTTTTGATTCGTGCGTTTGATCTCTCATGTTTAATCTCACAAAATGGCGAGGAATCATTTACAGAAAGAACTTGAGCAACAAAAGACTGTCGGTATTCCGATCATGCAAAATACTCACGTTTCATTTCTTTGCCAACAGGGCATTACCAGGAGCTCCGGCTGAACCAGGCAGGTATCACAAATCGCCAAAAAATTGTCTTTTTTCAGGTAAACGAATCCACATATGTACTATTAAGTTGGTAAATAATAAGTTAAAGAACCAATGTATTTAATTATATCAGTGTTATTTATGAGAATGAGGTCATAGAAGCTTGGAAAGTTGTTCATGTTATTCATTCCTCATGTTTTTTGTTTTGTTTAGATTTCCCCGGAGGAAAGCCAAGAAAGAAAGCAAGTTATCATGGATTAGTGTTGTGAAGAGAGAGAAATGGGTTCCCACCTCAATCTCATTTTTATGCATCCTTCACTTCAGTTCAGACCTAATAAAATTCATCATATACCAGAGTATACAATAAGGGCTGGAGCAATTTCGAATCTACTCTCTGCATATCCAACCCATTTGGACTTAATATGTTGCCATTTAATTTTCGGGATACCATATATTTCTGTTCCTACTTATTTATAATGAGTATTTTTCTTGTAGAAAAGAAAGCCATCTTCTGAGAGACATAACTGACCACTCAGCTAAGTCGAAGGCTAATTAAAAATACTACTTTTCTCAAAGTATGTTGTATAAGGATAGCCTTTAGATTTTACTCATTATTATGTATATCTTAATCAATTCTAAAATTATCGAAAAGAATATAATATTGATTGAAATTACGATAATGCAACTCCAAGTTCAACAAAGAACAATGAGTTCTTAATTGCATTTCGATCCACAATCGATTTGCATGATTTGTTTACATGATTACCTATCTGTAATTTAAAGGCTGCATTTGTAAGCACTTCATATTACTTTACAGATATTGCAAGAAAAAGATCACTTGGAACATAAAGTTAAGACCATCCGTTTGTTAGTAAATGAACTCAAGAAAAAATAGGCCAATTGACCTACACATTGAAGATGATGAAACCTGAATTTTTATTCTAAAATTATATCGACAGGAACGTTTTCAAACATTTTCATAAGAGCATTTTGGTTTATATACAATAGCAACCTCGCAAATGTAAAAATTAAAATAAATGAAATAAATATTATGTATGATTATTTCATTACACTACAAATAAATAAAAATAATATGTTCCACCTTTGAATTGCATGTTCCTTAGGCATGTAAAAAAGTTGTAATATTATCACATAGTATTTTTTAAATAAATGTTTTATTTAATACTGAATTTGTACGAGAGAAATATTTGTTTTGGAAATATGTTCAAGTAGATTGGGCTTCAGGAGAACTAAATTTCAGCAGGTTTTTCATTTTATTTTTTTCTTTGAATTTCATCTCAATTTTCTTATTAAAGCCCAATGAATGTTTCTGTTCAGGACACTTAAACGGAATAAAAACTTGTAATAGGATTGACTCAGGAAAATGTTCCAATTTCCTTACAGAATGTTTCAAGGACAGCATGCTCCTTCCGAATAGACAAGAAACGATTCACTACTTTCTTATTTATGTCAAATTTGGAATGCGATTAACAAATAAAGTCTTGTACTTTATCAATTTATATACATTAGTATCAATTTCCTGCGTGACTCATTATTCACAATGTATTGCTAAAGGCGTTCATTATTTTATGCTTTAGGCTATCGTAGTTTCTCCTTGATATGAAATGAAAGATACAATTCTCTTTCATGAATACGTGACATCAAATATATAAATTGCATTCTATTAAACTTCACACAATAAATAAAACGTTTTAAAAAATATTTGCTCTTCCTCTTATTGAATTCTAGGAGGGTTAATATCATCTCTTATTTATATATCCCAAGCCTGTTTTGCTTAACACTGTAAATATTTCTGTAGAATAATTAAAAATATTGGTATATAAAACATCTTTCTTACGGAAATAGCAATATATGAGTAAATGTGAGGGGAAATGTATTTCAGACTAGTAGATCAAATTGTTCAGCGGGTAGTCTAACCGAGCTTGCAAGGGGCTGGCTTCGTTTTTAGCAATTGAGAATGTCGGCCACGCCACCTCCATATATTCTAACCTCCATGGTTAACAATAATAATGAAAGTAGTTGGCTTCGGTGCCCATTCTATAATATAATTCATTTGTTTTAAGGAGGCAACTCATATCGTTCTTTTGAAACTATTGTAGATTTCATAATGAAAGTAGTGGGGTATATGGATTACATTATTTGAAATGGTATTAACCCGCCAGTATTCGTTCATTTTTGTTATTTTGTTTTTTTGCTTACATTTCTCGCGTGTTAACCTTTATCTAACACCTATTTATGTTATGTTTATTGTTTCATTATGAATCATTCGTATATTAATATTCCGAGATATTTGTTATTGAGTTCTATGTATACATGTAATAATGCATAAAGATGGCTCATAATTTTTGTTTACAATAAATACTCGAATAAGAATCACAGTCATAAAAAGAAGTATTATGTAAAGCAAATTTATTTAAGAAAGGCAAATCATAGAATGCAATGAATTAATGCAATAAACAATGTAGTTTCACCACATTGATATATACAGGGACATTTTTGAACTAAAACAAGCTTCCTCCGAATTACATTCATTGCAAACAAATTTTCTTTCAAATAGCGTGTTCTTTACAGAAGGGTTTGGAGCAATACTACAACAATTGCGGAGTGAACCTGGATTGTCGCTTCGGACAGGAAGCCAATTTATTCTCTCGTGGTTGGTCCCCAACATAACTTTTTACTCTAAGATGAAAACAAAACTAAGTAAAAGAAATTACTGAATTAACTGATGACGGACGATATTCTTGCTAAATCGATGAATAATGCCTTTGATACAAGGTATAAAAACACGATCACGATGAGACACTGACCTTCACGGAAGCACTAAAGGCACAAAAAGAGGAGGGGAGGGGAGGAGAGTGGAGGCAATAATCTTATCCAAATATAATTGATTGCTGGTGCATGAGAAAATATCTAATACGACGAGCCGAAATAATCAGCGCGTTGTCATATTGTTTCCTTTCGCAGAACTGATAAGACAATGAATTGATGCAGAGTTTAATCGTGCGGGAAGGCATTGCTCGAGCGTTATCTCCGTGTATTCAATGATGACAATGCTATTTAAATAAATTCAGAAATGTTATATTTTTTTAACAGCCCGAGTAACGGCGGCTTAAGATTGTATTTTTATGAAGAATGCATTTTTATGAATGCATGCATAAGAATGTATTTTTATGAATATGTGTGAACATTGTGAATGTTGTACATTGTGATATGTGTGAACATTGTGAATGAATAATGAAATAATTTGTATAAACATCTTATAAATTTGTATTAGTTTTAAATTTTGTTTAGATAAGTTTTTTGGTCTGCAAATCATTAGAGACTATAATCTGTTTAACGAATAGTTTTATCATTCTCATTATTAGGGGCAGATTTTAAAGAAATGCCATTTTTTCTTTTCACTTTAGAACAATTCCTTTTTAGAATTTACATTCATTTTGTGCTATGGGGATAATAAAATAACTCGTTTTTACATTGCCTGTTTGTTCTGTATTTTGTTGATTTCGACTAAAAAGTCATTTTTTTACTTTTCCTGTAATTTTTAAAGCAATTTTTGCTTATTTAATCGATTTTAAGATCATTTTCTTCAAATTATATTTACGAGATGCAACAAATTTTTTCCGCAAAATTCCTGAGTAGCTTATTCTATTTTTTTCACTCAGAATTGTAATGTGCGCCTATTTGCGTCATTGTCGGTTCGGCCGATTACGTGATACTGATAACTAAAGACAGAGATTTCCTGGGAAAGAACAGTAAAAATCAAAAGTTTGCAAGCTGAGTTCACTTGAAAGAAATCGATTACATCAGTAATACATCCAACGGCTTGAGTTGTTCATCTGTCCTGGTTTTGATCGTTTTTTTTACGTAACTTTTCTTTGCCTTTAGATCATTTTATTGATCATTTTTAGTGATGTTCTAGGTCATGAGGTTATGTAATCATCATTCAAGACATATCTCTATATGAATGAGGAACACCATTCTTCAATTATTAATAAATTAAGACACAGTAGCGCTTCAAATTCAACATCTTTCTTAAAAATAAGCGAACATAACACGTTTCTTTCGAATTTAAACTTTAAAGATCGTGTATTCAATAACTGTGTTTTCAAGTAATTTCGCTCTTACTTTGTCTTATGTTTATTTTGTTGTTTATAATAGCCCTCATGTATATACTTCTGTTCGATGTAAAAATCTCTCTCTATATATAAAAGAAAGTCGTGTTAGTTACACTATTTATAACTCAAGAACGGCTGTACCGATTTGGCTGAAAATTGGTGAGCAGGAAGCTTAGAGCCAGGAGACGGACATAGGATACTGTTTATCCCGTTCGACAGCGTTCCTGTGTGAGAACGCACGTTTTCGCGTGAAGGTACTTAACTGAAGAGTGCACCAAAATACAGGAACAATAATGAATGATTAATCTACTTAATTTTTTTATTTGTATTTTCTAATAAACAATTTAACTTAATAAATTCCAAAATCTGCTTATTTATTGCCTTTAACGGCCGGTCCCTATGATTACAGCTTCGTATTTCTCTCTTAAACAAAAATCAATTCAAAAAAAAACGCTCTGCTACTTAATAGATTTTTTAATTATCTATTTAATATCAGAGCGTTTTATTTTAAGTTCTTCTTTGTTTGAGAGAAAAACACAAATCTGCAATTGCTTTATTATCACGAGTGCAACAAGGATAGTACAGTTTCTCACAGTGAGTGTGAGAAAAAGATGGGACCGGCTGTTAAGGCGGAACAGAGTTCGCCGGGTCAGCTAGTATTTGAATAAAACAATGTTAATTCTTAATAGTACATTATATTTATGAAATTTAATTCGTGAAATAGCCTTAGTATATTTCACTCGTGGTTTGGAAATTGTATATAAATCCCCTCCTCGCTTCGCGAGTCGGGTATTTATCGACAATTTCCAAACCACTCGTGGAATTACTTTTAATAATGATCAACACTCGAAGGGAACGAGCGTCTGAGCGTCACTTAAACGCGCGGAATTATGAACTAAAATTATAAATAAAAATCGCATCAGAACGCTCTCCTAAAACTATCACGCAATTCAAAGCTTTAAAATCGATAATCTGTTTTGTTTTTCATTTTATTTTGGTGTGAACCAAAACTAATATTTTTCAATGTACACCGGTCCAAACAATGATTCTCACTAGCTTGCAAAGTTTACCATGGTTTATTGGAGTAACACAAATTTAAATTCTTTAAACGTACGTTTTAAAGAACGAACACACCGGAACGATACTTGTGAGCTTATTAAAACTACCCTGCAATGTTTACTCACGTAACTTTCTTTGTTTATAGACACAATCATATTTCTACATTAACTAACACAATTCTACGTACTTATGTAGTAAAGAAAAGGAATTGTAATCCTGCAGCGAGAATGGTGATAATTTGTCAGAAAACTCGTATTTTGAGGCCACTATTGAAAATGTGAATTAATCTTTCACGTAGTAAATTACTTCCTCTAAGAGAAAGTAATATAATCTCTTGAAAGACTAAAATCTTCTGAAGCCTGGTCTTTTTATCACTGCACTCCAATTGAGATCAAATACCGCTGCCAATAAAACTACTCTTAGTAGAGGAAGGTCCAGAGAGGATGTATACTGCAGGAAGTGCAATACAGCGGTAGAAACTATGAATCACATCCTCGGCCAATGCATTTTTACGAAACCAGCTAGAATAAAGCGTCATGACGAGATAAAGAATTTTATAGAGGGGAGGATGCTCCGGAAATCAGACACTGTAGTATCCACGGAAGCCATTTTCTCCGTTGCCGAAGGGGTTAGACCTTGACCTGAAGGGGTCAAACCTGACCTGGTAATAAAAAGCCGGGAGGGGGTCCATGTGGTCGATGTGACTGTCCGCCACGAGGATGGGTCTAACCTTCTAAAAGCAGGGAAGGAAAAAGTGGTAAAATACCAAGCAGTCTTTCCCCTGGCAACCCAACTTCATGGAGTGTCCAACGCCAGAATCATGCCTGTGGTGGTTAGAACCTCTGGGGTTATGCCACGATCAACAGTCAGTGCCCTCAAGACGTTGGGGATTATGTCTCGAGGCGATCTACTGACTATCTCGTTAATTGCTCTCAGAAGCTCTATTAAGCTCTACACTCAATTTGTAAAGTACAATGGAGTACTTTAACATTGCTGGTAGTAAATGCAGAAAATGAACTCCTTGGTCCCGAGGGGAAGTCTAGGGAACCCAGGGGATCCAAAAATTGCCTAGGGTATACCTAGTTACGACTCTAAGTGGGATGTGTATGCTATTTAATGTAGCATATAGAAAATTCTGTAGTCAGAAATCACGTGTTGTGGCTCCTTAACATCGAATAATCGATTGTCGGCGTCGCGTGTGTTTGTCCACGGCCAACGCCCGCGCCTGAACAGCGTCTACGAGATGCGTTCCAGCTGCATTCCTCTCCGCGAATAAAAGCAAATCGTGCTCCCAGTAAGAATTGAACCGATGATTCCTCCTCTATGATTACACCTCTCGATTCCGTTCAGAGCGTGTCATCGTTTGCATATTTTGTATAACCTCCGTACTATTTCTCAAATAAAACACCGGGAGCGGTAGCTCAGTGCATCAACTGATGTCACTGCAGCGCCTCTGACCGGGAGGTCTTTGGTTCGAGCCCTGACGGCGGCGGGATTTTCGACAGTAGCTTTTCAGCTAGGTCGAATTCAGTCGCAGTCTGGAGGAGAATTCTAGCGGTCGGCTGCTCTGATCGGTATTTTTCCGTGGTTTCTCCGATCAACACCAGGCGAATGCCGGGGTAGTACCCTACCAAACGGGCCACGGACCGCGCGCGATCTGTCCTTCTTCTTCCTTGTCCTATCCTCTCCCCTTACACACACACACACACACACTTACACTAACATGCCCTACACTACCACATATTTAGGGAGAGCGGTCGGGAGCTTAGAGCTTGTCCCGGCTGGGGCGGTGCCCCGCTGGTGGGGGTGTCCTGGTTAGGGGGATACTCCACTAGTCGATGGTAGGTCGGCACCGGATCTCGCCATCCAGCGGGGGAAGGTCACCACCATCTCCCGAAAAAACATGAACTTCACTAACGGGAATAATGACCAAAGCAGTTGACGCGCCCGGAAACACGAGAAAATCAATCAATCAAAAAAACCGTAAAAGGACATTGCGGGCAAAATAGATTATGTCAACTTTCTTCTGGTTTCCTTAGAGCGCCCGCAGTGATGAAAGGAGGACTCTTTTGTGCCCCAATGATGGGCTCAAATAAACCGCTTGTACACCTCTGCTCTAGATGATATTAAACAATTTTGACGAAAAATTATCTTGATAAAGATACAGAAAAAACACATTCATAGAAAATTAGCAATATTCATCCAGTATTTCAAGGGCCTGACAAGGAATGAATTCATATTCTCCTTTCACACGCTCTCACAATGTGCGCCTGGGGGGAATAAAATGCCATTGAATGTAAGTGGTTGTGCAAAGTTCTAATATTTGTTTTTGAAATAAATAAAATAAAAATGAAAGGGATTAAAAAATGTTTATAAAATAAATTTACCGTGAGATCTTACAAATGCGGTGATATTGTTTAGATAAATGGATGCAGGTAAACCCAAACATGAAATAAATCTTTTGGAAGTAATTAGTAAAGCATTAGTAGTAGGGTAGATACAATTTCAATGGGCCCAACACGAATAGCTCTACATATATAAAAAGAGGTAAATGATCGTTATAATCTATCTACCTCGAAGTCTAATTAAAAGATGTCCAGTTTAATCAATCCCCACTGTTTGAAACACTAAATTTATCCGAACTCTAACAGCTATTAGATTTTGCCTTGAAATGTCCAGTGGGTATACGTTTGTGTATGAAGTAAATTAAGCAAATATGCGAAGCGGTTTTGAGAGCTCTATGAGTTTTCAGGATCCAATATTTCTCTTTAATGTGGTGTTAAAATTTGAACTCTGTTTGAGCAAGTTCTTTGTGGATGGGTATAGTGAGAGCAGTTGCAAAGAGATGTCACTTTGATGGACAGAATTAAATGGCATATCTATCTCAACTAGGCGTCCACCTACTCTGAAACATATATCAGCATATAAGAAGAAATTACGAGATATTGTACGTATGAAGAGTAATTGGCTTTTATCAAGACAATCGTTACCATTTGATAGCATTCCAAATTAGTAGAAAAGGCATTTGTTGAATAAGTCGGAAACACGCTCTGCTCTTTCAATATCTAATACAGTTAAAGGACCCTTAAAATATTAAGATTGATTACACTCCTTAGATTTGACGTAGCAAATAAAATTTATCAATCTTTAAAGGTAAGCTAGTACTTTAATTAGTTTAAAGAAAGATCCAAAATATTACAAATTTTTCTATGATCGTAAGTTGGTGCTGATGCACTGCAAGTAAACACTGCAGTACTTTGGGGAATTACAATTCCATTATTAGATGACTACTCCTAGGGTTCCAATATTAGAAGGTCTGTGCCTGACGACCACCTTTTGCCATTAAAGAGGAAGCTGGGACATTTTGTGGCGTTCTTATATAAAAAAATGTGTAAAATATCTTGGTATACCGTATTTCATTAGTGCAGCCATAAATATACAGCTTCCTATGTTTTTAAGATGTGTTCATATGATTTTTCAGATTTACAAGAATAAATCTCGCTCACTTTTGCTCATTCAAAGCACCCACCATATGTTTCTTCACTCGTCGTGGGTGTTAGAAATCTCCTCCAGCTCTTGGCGTGAGTATGTAAATACGTAAATGGTGAAAATATATTGACGTGATATACTTACGCTATACATGTACTAAGAAACATCTATTTTTAAATTATTACCTACAAATCTTGATATCACTTTCCTTAAAATTCACACGATAACTGTATTTAACACGAACAGTACCTTGTGTAAATAATTGTATACACACATGAGGAGCCATCG
This sequence comes from Teleogryllus occipitalis, assembly GCA_011170035.1. Classification (NCBI taxonomy): domain Eukaryota; kingdom Metazoa; phylum Arthropoda; class Insecta; order Orthoptera; family Gryllidae; genus Teleogryllus; species Teleogryllus occipitalis. The sequence continues at coordinate 12,065 of BLKR01006286.1, forward strand.
GCCTTTTCCCTCTCCTTCCTTTCTTCCTTGTACGCCTCGTTCTGGGCGATTGAGAACTCACTAGACATCCACTACTCTGAGACATCTATTGGAAGGGATTAAGAGATATTGAATATATGAAGAGTGAATTTTATGAAGACAATCATTACCATTTGATAGCATTCCAAATGAGTTGGAAAGGAATTTGTAGAGCAAGTCGAAAACACTTACATTCTATTCTTTCAATTTGTAATACAGTTAAAGAACCCTTAAGATATCAAGATTGATTGACATTTCCTAGATTTGACGTAGCAATAACATTATCAGTGTTCAAAGTAAGCTATTACTGTAATTATTTTAAAGAAGGATCCAAAAAATTATACATTTTACTACGATCGTAGGTCGGTGCTGATGCACTGCACTGCCGTATGTTTGTTAACTCGTCGTGGGTGTTAGAAATGTCCTCCACCTAATGGCGTGAGTATGTAAATACGTAAATGGTGAAAATATATTGACGTGATATACGTACGCTATGCATGTACTAAGAAACATCCATTTTTAAATTATTACCTAAAAATCTTGATATCACACGGTAACTGTATTTAACACAAACAGTACCTTGTGTAGATAATTGTATACACACACGAGGAGCCATCCGCCTTTTCCCTCTCCTTCTTTTCTTCTTTCTACGCCTCGTTCTGGGCGATTGAGAGCTCACTAGACATCCACTACTCAGAGACATCTATTGGAAGGGATTAAGAGGTATTGAATATATGAAGAGTGGATTTTATGAAGACAATCGTTACCATTTGATAGCATTCCAAATGAGTTGAAAAGGAATTTGTAGAGCAAGTAGAAAACACTTACGTTCTATTCTTTCAATTTGTAATACAGTTAAAGAACCCTTAACATATCAAGATTGATTGACATTTCCTAGATATGACGTAGCAATAACATTATCAGTGTTCAAAGTAAGCTATTACTGTAATTATTTTAAAGAAATCCAAAAAATTATACATTTTACTACGATCTAATGCCGCGTCGTAGTGTTAGAAATGTCCTCCACCTAATGGCGTGAGTATGTAAATACGTAAATGGTGAAAATATATTGACGTGATATACGTATGCTATGCATGTACTAAGAAACATCCATTTTTAAATTATTACCTAAAAATCTTGATATCACACGGTAACTGTATTTAGCACAAACAGTACCTTGTGTAAATAACTGTATACACACATGAGGAGCCATCCGCCTTTTCTCTTCCCTTCTTTTCTTCCCTCTGCGCCTCGTTCTGAGCGATTGAGAGCTCGCGCCGACAGCCGTCGGCCGTTTGACGGGATTCATTTGTCATATGTTGCACCAAAGCCCTTTTAAAACTTCCAACTTTCCGAATAGAACTTGACGCCACTTTTACAAGGCCTCCTCTCACGTGCCTGGAAGTGGTTTTCGAATTGAAGGCTTTTTTTTGTAGCAGATTCCTCGTGGAAAAACCTTACTGTTATAAAAATGTATCATTCATTTTCAGATGCTTTATGATATTCTGATGCTATATTTGTAAGATTATGGATCCTTTAATGGAATAATATTTGTAATATTCAGTATTAACTAAAAAATACTTTGTATGCAGTTTTACAATACTATTCAAAAGATTCGGAAACAATAGTTACCAATGAAACGTTAAATATTCTGGAGAGGATTTAATAATTCGGGTTTTGTTTCCAATATTCGGATACTATGTATCCTTTAATCGGATACTTTTAATTATTTTTTTTCAATTATACATAAAAAATGTAATTTAACTGTATGAATAGCACTCCATTTCATACAGATATCCTACTTAAGCATACAATTTACATGCAAAAAATAAAGCTTTTGAATCTGAATTTTTTCACGGCTTTAAAGATGATTTCCAGAGAATTTTCCTGAAAACAAAGATACAACTAGATACAAAGTAGCATTTTAACACATGAAAGTTTTTGCATACCGAATTTTGGTACCAAAAGATTGCAACAGTCGCTGAAGATACCATAATATTTCCTATCAACATATTTAATATTTTTGCATAGTGGTAATAATAATAATAGGACTCCCAAAATCTCGACGAAAATTTTCTTCTTTAAAAGCACTGCAAGTTGCGTTGATTGCAAACATTACCATAAAGAGAGAGAATGGGCTGATTTTGTAAAAGTTTACGAGGAAGAAAAATAAAGTTTTCGCAATATGCCGAGTTTCCCTTCTTCGCTGTCTCGGAACTTTCGAAAAGACTCGCAATAAAAATAAAGCAAAGATGTTTAAATAATTCTCCACCGTCGGCAACAAGTGCAGCGCGAGGCGCGGGCGGAGAGAGGGGGGAGACCCATCGGAGATGAAACCCGCCGCGATATTTGAACACGTAAATTTCTGGAAGGGAGCGACTTTCGCAAACATGAATAAAAAGTCTTGGAGCGGCTGCTCTCACGACACACGACCTGAGAGGCCACTATGCACTTCGCCTCCTCTCGCGACGTCTCTGTCGACTTATTGGTTCCGAGGAGATTATTCTTCAGGACGCCCCCTCCCCCCCGCCCAAGGGCGCGCCGGGAAAATCAATCAAACAAAAGCATGCGACGGCCTGGCGTGTAGGTCTGGCGTCCCGCTGTCGGGATGTCTTATTGAACAGGCTCTAGGGGGCTCTGTCATATATGCAGATTTATTTCGGGAGGCCTTTGTGTCATCTGAGTTGTTGGAAATGAGACATTTTCTAAGGGAATAATCCTAAAATCCTACTTCGAAAAAGATGAATGATTGATCTATTCTCCTCTTTGGTAGGAATAAGCCCAAATTTTCTATACTTTTGTTTTCTTCAGACATGATGCATTTCTACTATACTTGTTTGTTTTTTTTTTTTGTAAATGATAATATGAAGGTTCAAAGAACTGATTACGCTAGCTGGGAATCGAATTTGTATTTTGCGCTGAATGCTTATTTGCTGTAATCACTTTAGCTTCCCGGACAATCAAGCCTTCTAATAGCGTTTAGGGAACGGCGGCACATTGAAAAATTATGCACTGTACATCACTAGTTATTTTCTCATATATGTAGGGTAAAGGAAGTATGGTAACATCACAGAAAACTGATATAGACATTTAACGGAAATAAAGTTTCTAGACAGTGAGTGTTTCAAAAATGTCTGTCTTCGCGTTGAAGAGCTAAGCTGGAATACGAACACACGCACGCACACACACACATATATATATGGATATTCATCCAAAAATGTTTATGTATTTGCACATTAGTGTGGCAATGCTTTCATCGACGACGAACTAAATTATAGTATTATATAATAATAATAGTAATAATAATAATAATAATAATAATAATAATAATAATAATAATAATAATACTTTTATTATATCTTAAATATGTGCATTTTTGCACATATTTTGATGAAATAAAAAGTAGTTGTTTTTTTCGAAAGCTATATTTTATATAAAAGTTGTAGGAAATTGTATCCACTTTAAAAGTTCATTGAACATTTTTTTACTCTACTTAAGGTTGAAGAATTACAGACTTTTCTATGAACAAGAACTCTGAAGGCCTCAACTTATTGTCTCAGTCCCTTCTCCGTAAAAGGGACATTTAGGAGCACCTCGAAGAGAACTCTCGTACAAGAGAAGAAATATTACACGTGTTTCCATTGTTCACTAGTGAAAACAACATAAAATTATAGATCTGGCGTCACAGGCAATATATACACAATATATTAAGATTTCTTTAATTGAGCGACAAGGTAATATTACATTTTTAAATCACTGGTCAAAGAAATTGTTTTATTACAACTTCATTAATTGGAAAATAATTAAAATATTCTTGAAAACGACTAACTTACATACACAAACAAAAGCTAAATTACGGACTCTAAGACAATCGTAGAATAGAGGGCAAACCGTTACACAATCAGAAAGGAAATTAATAATCTTCTTCCCCTTCTCTATACTGATCTTATATGATAATTCAGTGATTAGCGATATAAATTTTGTTTTCTCATATAGTGACGAGACCAAACCATAAACACTTCATAAGCAATTAAATAAAAATTGAGGTAAATGAAAACTTTAATATAACACGAAAAACGGACAAAAAACAATTTATATTAAAATATATTGATCGGCAGAAAAAAACAAAAAATAATATTGTCACACGCAATGGTATGTCAGTGAGAAAATTATAATTTTATTGGTTAATAATACGCTCAGGTAGGTGGAAATTATTTAGAGATAATGCACCCACGTAGCTATGGTAACTAGAATAATGGATTAAAACTTGCATTTATGTTTACTCTATCCTCTACATTTAAATAACACCAGTGATTCAATGTATGTTTCCTGAGAGAGACATCCTCTGAAACCAATGGAATCGTCTTCTTTATTAGTTCAGTAGAATACATACTTTTTGCGACTCTCACACACAACCAGCCTTTACAAATTATAGTTCTAAAGAAATATAACTTCATGGAAACGTGACGAATTGCACTTTTAATTTAAAAATATGAAGGATTTAAAAAAATGCATATAAATATCCATGTCAAAGGCAACCCGCAACACTCTGTAACTTTTTTTAAAATCCATCGTTAAATAACTCTTAAACGAAGCTTTTCAGGGACTTACAAACTAAAAATTTGAGACTTAAAGCCTCAATGAAACGTTCCTCACTTCTTAATCTACAGGATGAGATCTTCGAGAAAATTCTAAGACATTTTTGCACGTCCGGTACTTCTTCATGTTACTACACCTGCTCAGAGTCGTGCAGAATCTGCAACTGAATTTAAAACCAATCTAAGTGATTGATATTCTACGCTATTTAATTACACAGATGTATCTCTCTGCTCGGTTATAAAGTTAAAAAGAATAGTTTGTATTGACAAGGGTGTATTGTATTGTTATCAATTACAAGGAAACAATATAGAACGAGTGACGGAGGTTAAGAAGGTCATGAAGAAAAAGAAAATTACAAACTCAATATGGAAATGGAAAAATAGGGAAGAGGGGGGGTTAACATGCCTGAATTCTCGCACGGGTTGGCTTGTCGTTTAAAAAGGAGATGTTCGGCTTACAAATATCAATCGATTTTCATACTATATTTTCATTTTCAATCAAATCTTAAGATTTTGATATCGTAATTTCCATTTTCTTCTATTACCATCACATCACAGGTGCCAATATTCCTCGATGTGTGGCTTGAGATTCCAAGTGCGCTTCTGTTGTCGATGTTCAGCGGCAGGCTGGTGTTGCCCCAGCCGCTCGCAAAAATCGGCTGGCGCTCCACGCGGGATCCGTCGAAGGGGGCGGGGTGGCTTGTGGGTCAGATAACGCTCGGCTGCGGGCGATTTAGAGGCCACGACCCCGTGCCTCGCCCCCCCCACGCCCTCGCCCAGATGCTGCGCCCACTCCGCCGCCATTATCAATCACGGGATACACCGACTCCCAATGCGATCCACCTGCCCAACCTACCTCCCGTTTACACCGTTGCCACGACGCTATCTCGGACCAATCGTTAACGACAGTCCCCGTCCCACCGCGAGGTTACCGCTCCCCTCCCAGCTCAGCCCCGTAACTGGCCCGTCCCCACTCCCCTCCCAGACCCCACCCACTTTCCAGGCCATAACTGGCCCGCCCCGTCCACGAGAGTGTGCCAGTGATATCACCCACACATAACCCCTGCTAGCGTCTGCATCCACGCTCTCAATGCTGTCTCCAGTCCGTTCCATCCGCCCTCACCCCGCCTCCGCCGACATCACCTCCACCGCCACAGCCAGCGAGTTCAGATTCGGTCTTCTTGCTGTCTCCATGCAGACTTGTTCCATCTCCCTCTATCATGCCACCACCATCATCACGCCTCCGCCATCACCTCCCCTCCAGCCAGTGTGTCCAACTATATCTCGCCTCTGCCACAAGGGAGCTCGTCCCATCCATTCTCACCCACGTCTCCTCCATCACCACCCTAGTCAAGTGGACGAATGAGACGAAATGGCTGCAGGTAAAAGGAGGTTCTCCAACCATCGTCACCGTCTCATTCATCCAAGCCTCCACCATCATCGCCGCCACCGTACCGATGATCAGCCCCGCTTCGTCGCTGTCACCTCTCCGGGAGTCACCTCACCAACCGCTTCCAAAGTCGTACCGGGAGCGGTAGCTTAGTGCATCAACTGATGTCACTGTAGCGCCTCTGATCGGGACGTCCTAGGTTCCCACCCCCCACGGCGGAAGGATTTTCGACACTACCTTTTCAGCTAGGTCGAATTCAGTCGCTGCCTGGAGGAGAATTCTAGCGACCGCCTGCTCTGATCGGTAGTTTTCCGTGGTTTCTCCGATCAATACGAGGCGAATGCCGGAGCAGTACACTATAAAACGGGCCACGAACCGCGCGCGATCTGTCCTTCCTCTTCCTTTTCCTATCCTCTCCCCTTACACACACACACTTACACTAACATGCACTACACTACCACATATTCCGGGAGACCGGTCGGGAGCTTAGAGCTTGTCCCGACTGGGGCGGTGCCCCGTTAGTGGGAGAGTCCTGGCAAGGGGAAAACCCACTAGCCGACGATAGGTCAGCACCGGATCTCGCCATCCAGTGGGGGAAGATCACCGCCATCTCCCGAGGAAAAAACATGCACTACTCTAACGGGACTAATGGCCAAAGCAGTTGACGCGCCCGCAAACACGAAAAAATCAATCCATCAATCCACCGTCGCCCACGCCACCACCGTCTCCACCTTCAGCGCCTGCGTCAGTGCAAGTCCGGCGGCGCAGTGGGCGTCGCCTGCCCCGTGGGCGGGGTGCCTCATGGCCGTTTGCAATTGGCGCGCTCGCGCTGCCGCCCCACCCCCGTGCGCGCTATCGGGCGCCGCGGGCGCGCGGGCGCTGTGCGAGTATTATTCCGTTATCAGGGCGTTCGAACGCACAATGACTCGTTGCGCGCATTGTTCGCCGACGCTGTTATTGCTTCCGGCGCCCCCGGGGCCCGGTCGCGCGGCGCGGCGGCGGCGCTGGCGCTGGCGGTGGTGGCGGTGGCAGCGGTGGGAGCGTTGGCGGTGCCGGTCGCGGTGGTGGCGGTGGGGGTGGAGGCGGGGGCGGGGCGGTGGTGAGTGGGGGAGGGAGTGGGGGCGGGGCGGGTGAGGAGGCGAGGGCGGTGGTGGGGAATGGGGGCGGGGGTGGGGACGGGGTGGCGGTAGCGGGAGGTAGCGGCGGTGGCGGCGGTGGTGGCGGCGGCGGCGGAGGCGGTGGCGGTGGCGGTGGTGGTGGCGGTGGCGGTGGCGGTGGCGGCGGTGAGGGTGGCGGTGGTGGTGGTGGCGGTGGCGGCGGCGGCGGCGGCGGCGGCGGCGGCGGCGGCGGCGGCGGCGGTGGCGGTGGCGGTGGGGGTGGGGGTGGTGGCGGTGGCGGTGGCGGTGGCGGTGGCGGTGGTGGTGGCGGCGTCGGCGGCGGTGGCGGTGGCGGTGGCGGTGGCGGCGGAGGTAGCGGTGGCGGTGGCGGTGGCAGTGGCGGTGGCGGTGGCGGTGGCGGTGGCGGTGGCGTCGGAGATGGCGGCGGTGGGGGTGGCGGTGGTGGCGCGGTGCCGGCGGCAGCGGCGGTGGTGGTGGCGGTGGTGGCGGTGGCGGCGGTGGCGGCGGTGGCAGTGGCGGTGGCGGCGGCGGCGGTGGTGGTGGTGGTGGCAGTGGCGGCGGTAGCGGCGGCGGTGGTGGCGGTGGTGGCGGTGACGGTGGCGGCGACGGCGGTGGTGGCGGTGGTGGCGGCGGCGGCGGTGGGCGATACTGTGGCGGGTGAAGGGCGGAGGCGACGTGACGCGACGAAACGCGCCAACCGCGCTGGCGACCTGCGCAACACCTTCGCTTGTCAGTGATCTGGCTCTCTCTAACGCTCATTTACTTTATTGTAATTAAAAATATTATGAAATTAAAAGTTATAATTCTTTTAATTGAAGATTCATTTTTTCCGAAGTTTTGAGCAATTTTTTTCTACATTAGTTTTGCGTCGTTATGTAGTGTCAACTTTTATTTCAATAAATATTAGTATATTTTTAAAAGGCGTTCCACGTAATCTCTCTCTCTTTCTCTTTCTCTCTCTCTCTCTTTCTCTCTCTCTCTGTTTCTCTCTCTGTGTTTCTCTCCCTTTCTCTTTCCCTCTTGCTCTCTCTTTCTCTTTCTCTCTTCCTCTCTCTTTCTCTTGCTCTCTTGTTCTCTCTTTCTCTCTCTTGTTCTCTTTCTTTCTCACACACACGTGCACATACATATAATCCGTTTACTGAAAAACTCTTTGGCGATGTTTCCCACAAAATTAAATTTTATGTTAAGTCAGAAACCCAACGTTCAGTTCGACTGAGCAGAGTAATGAGTGCGGATATAATACAACGTCCTGATATAATGATGATGAACTTCAACGTTTTAGCACAGAGGTTCTTAACTGGAGTAGGAAACGGAAATCCAAGGAGCAATGTCTCTGAGACGCCTCAGCCCAGTGCTTCAGCTATAGCATGGATCCGCTTCCCGCAAACAACTCGAAAAGAGTTACTCAGAGATAGCTTTGCCAACCGTCTTTCATTTGAGAGAAGAGTCCTACATTGACCTCATGTCCTCCTTTGTATTTTAAATGTCTTTCTTTTACTAGTTTTTTTTAAGATTTGTTTGCATGTATTTTATCACATGTCTAACACCTAATATACGTTGACATGAGTTGTTCAGATTTTTACGATTTAATAAAAGATAACAAAGCTCTACCGCAAGCTTCCAAAAGTGACAAAAAATGTATAAAGGAAACACATGTACTTGTAAAACATGATTTTCTTTTATATTATAAAACCATAGGTTGATTCATATGTTGTAAATTATAATAATTGCATAGATATATGTGATCTAGAATTTAGTAATTTAATAAATTAAATATTTATAAAAAGAAACGTGTTAGTGCGACAGTGTTTGGTTATCGAGTGACCTCACTGAACATATTTATCTACACCACTCAGAGACATGATGTGACAAATTTCATCACTCTAAAATTATTTATTAAGAATTGGATCTGTTACGCTTCTCGGTCCGTACCTTCAACAAAAAGCCGGTGGCTGAAGCAATTGATGTTCCCTACAACCCAAGGATCTAGGTTCGCGTGCTGGTTAGCTCCGGAAACGCCCGCCCTCGCGCAGTCCCTCTGTTTTGACCCTGAGCATTACAAGCACTTGAGGGATCAGCCGCACTCCACCGTGCAAAGCTGTGATTGGCAGCTGCTCTCGCGTGTTGGTGGTGGTGGTGGGGGGTTAGATCACGTCATCAGCGCTGCATCAGCGTTTACCACGAGAACGACCGAGAGTTGGGACTTCAGGCGTTGATGAGCGCCGTCGTGCTTTCGTGAAGGTCTTATTCTCTTCATAAATTATAGGAAGTACTGAAAGTACCGATTGGAAGAACTGAAAAAAATCAGACAAATTAATATTGTACGTTAATTATTGAAGATGATGATGATGATGTAAGCCCGTTGAATCCCTAAAAGGGCAAGGGCCTCCTGATGATTCTGCTTAATTCTTAAGTTGAACCAGTCCTTAAGAGATTTCTAGTTTTTACACTAATATTTACACTTTAATTATTTACACGCACTTGTACTTGTGCGCCAAAAGGCAGCAAGAGAATACGCAAACAAACACACAAAGTCTATGCGTAAAGAATGTACACAGCCATCTAGTGTTCCCCGCTCACTACAAGTGTTTTCAGAATATGGTGTATGGTGAGGCAACGCCTAGGCTAGTTTACTTTTTAGACCATTAAGGTTCTTGCCCTTTGATTTTGCTTTAAAATTTCTGATTGCATCTTCTATAAACAAGTTTAATAAAAGTGGCGAAAGACAGAATGCTTTTCCAGTCGATTTCTGATCATCATACTTGTCTGTTGGTTATTGATTGTTTTCCTGGTGTATTGATTTTTATAGAAGTTCGGTATAGATAGTGGAAATTGGTGATAATGCGAAAAATATAAGTACACTATTTGAATCCAAAAAAAGCAAAGCACATAAAATAGTGGTTGTAGGTTTCAATAACATATTTGCGAGTAACAACTATCGCAATATTACACAGCATAGTTTCTTTCTAGGATTTATTACACGCTTATTGATGAATCTGAAACAGTGAGTTTTTCTCTAGCTGAAAATTTAAACACGCAATATGTAAAGTGTTCCCTAGGGCCGGGAAGGCTCATTTCACATGTTGGAGTTACCTCTTCATTTCACGTACTTCATATTTCTTTCAGCTGTACTTTCCCCAACGGCCAACTTTCCTCCTCCCTTGTCAAGCCCACTTCCGTCTCCCCTTTGCCACCAGACAAATTATTGTGCGTTCACGAGCGGCTCTTGCTGAAACGTATTAATTGAGTCCAACTAGTTTTGTTGGGTGAAATACTGGGCCCTGACAAGGCATTCATCAATCCATTCATTGGGTCGTGTGTTGGGTAAAAAACGATAAAGACCTCAATTTTTGAATGACGTTTAACTCAACCCAAGTCGTGTATACTAGTTGGTTCATTGGTGAAGCGTGTTCTTCATATTGTTAAAGGTGTGAATAATAACTGGCTATCGATTATTGCTCTCGGACAATGCGTTCTATCTCTCATCTCTCGTGTTTAAGTTTCATTTGTCTTCAAACCCACTGATCGCCGCGATAACGGAGTTCAATGTATTTCACTTTGGTCCACGCTTTCATTTAGGATAAATCGGCTTGACTCTTTACATGAAAAAAGCCATATTATAGAATGAGTACACGTGCTAGCAAGGTACAATACAAGACAGTCTTTACTGTCTTCAGCTGCATTTTTATGGTATTCTCGAATGTGCTCATAACAGAGCGAGTCTTTACTTGCGGAATTTAATTCGATTAAACAGGTGCAAAGATAAATACATACTCGAATTCGTGTGGAAATTATTAGTTTTTATAAGATAATGTGCAAATATAAAAGTTACAGCAAGATATAACGTTACAGAAAGTATCGCAATGGTGCAGAAAAAAACGGGGAATTTTTTGTCAGAAAAATTCTTATTGCTGGGCTCAAGAAGCGAAAAGTGGATAAATATTGTTTCTTATATATAGTAAATTACGCCCTGTAACACGCTGTGTAGTCAGAATTTCTGTTTTGTGGATCCTTGAATCGGAATAAACAACTGGCGGTCAAACGTGTGTCCCTCCGGTAACACAGTTGTATTACATTTAAATTAACCATTTTTATGACATTACCCCTTTTCGACAATTCCAATCATAGGTCTTCGACGTGGTATAAGAACATTTTGCTGTGTGGAGTGGACTAGAGTATTCAATTCTTCTTTTATTTAATGTAGTAATGGTTAAAAATCAAAGAAAATCTGGAGTTCTATCCAGTCTTTATTTTCTTTTAGTAAATAGTTACACAGCGCGTCAGGCCATCCTCTCTGCTGTGGCGCCTTGGTGCTTACAACAAAAAATATGCTGGTAGCAGCGTGTAACAAAATAAAACGTAAATACCGCACTCACCACTATCATAACAGATACTGGTTCATTCACGTTTTGCTAAAGACCTACTACAATCATTTCATCACAGTCCAGAAATCTGAGAAAAATAAAAATTACATAAACAATATAGTAACATTAGAATGTCATAGAATTTCACACAAATTTCAGGAACATGGCCACAACTTCAAGAAGTAATAAAATTACTCAGCAATATTATTAAGAATTGAAATCAAACATCTATAATCTGCCAAATTAAATTCAGTAACTTCATAAGATATCTAGAAATCAACTATTTAATATTTGAAACAGACAATTAAAATAACAAACAATTTAATTTGTTTATCTTATTACTTTCTCATACATGCACCTAAATACGGAGAGAGTGTAAAACAGCTACTGTAAAAACACTAATACAAATGTAACATACCTCAAGGACACTATTTTTGAAGAGAACAAAAGCTATATTCAAGAATAAATACATTTTCTTGGAAAAAAATTAGTTTCCGCGCATTTATTGGTCGTGGAATAACATTTGATATTACAGATGGCTTGGGATTATCCCAGTCCCAATTCACCGAGGTAGTCATAGGAAAAGCAACAAAATAATTCATTGCAAAACGGTCGAAGCCGTTAGCAATTTTACGAATATTGCAGCTTTCCCCAATTCCGTTATCACTGTATCCTCTCATCAAACACTGAGTGTGTCGTTAGTCATTGACACTCAGTTTTAGTTGTCGCTCTATGCACACGGTAAACGTGACTACTATCCATTTACGATATTGTACTCGTATATTACTTTATGTAATTCAAATGTTTACAGCGTCCACAACTCTTTACCAATAATTGGTACTCGATCCTTATCAAATAAACAATGGATTATCGGGTTTTCAAAACCGAGGTAATCTCGGACTCAATAACCTCAGATATTCGGAAGTATGTCCAAAAATAATATTTGATAATATGTAAAATGTTCATATTTTTGCTCAAATTATGTACATACATATTGCTGATAAATGATGAACAAAAATAAAACTATTTACATGTATTGACCATATTATAACATCAATTTTGTAAGATAGATATCTATGAAAGAGCTTTGCCGAAAATAAGTTTTCAAGCCTATAACTTAAAAAGGCTTAATTTTACAACAAAATCTTATAGGAACTTTTTCATAGGTAATTTTGTCTACTTTATGTTTGTATAGATCATTATTTTTGGTAGAATTGATAGTTATGGAGACGGCCAGAAAACCTAGAAAATTCACCTTCAAATGGGATTCCATCTCCGGCTCACCACACACACCAGAATTTTGAGTGTAATGTGCGGTAGGTTCCTAGAAGCAATCATGCCAAGTTTCAAAACTCTGTATTTTTTTTTACTCGTTTAATTTGACTGGATGAGCTGTGAAGTTCATCAGTCAGTTACACTCGACTAATTCGACTGAGCTGACAAGAGAACGACCTCAGAATCAGTAGTCGTCACGTTAGTTAGTTAATCCTTATTTTACGTGGCGAGACTCGGGCCATCAGGCCCGCTCTTTCGCAAATTTCGACGCTCCTTTTACCAACTACCGGAGAAAGTAGGTATTATCTTGGGCGACGAAACAGATGGATATCAATTTTGCTCCGAGGTAATCTACTACATGGGACAGCCGGCTTTACTTCTCGAAGGCGTACGAAGGATTTTTTTCGCCCTTTAAAATCCACCCGGCTTCGATCGGGTTTGAACCTGCAACCTCGGGTACAACAGTCCGGTACGCTGACTGTTATACTTACCGAAATCACATTATACCACCGAATCACGTCAGTGAGTTCAACAGACAACACAAAACCTATAACTGTAGATATTACTCAAATTACTACAATACTAAAATTACTCGAGCTTGCTATAGATACTGCAAGACAAGAAAGACATAGTAAATCGGCGGAGACCCAAAAAAATATACTTTCTCAGAAAAGCTTGCAAAATATCGTGAGTGCAAAAGGTGTCAGAAATGACAAGAAAGATGAGAGACTCGCAAAGAAGAGCCATTGGCGTAAACAGAACACTTGATGAGATCGATGCATTCCGTTTCAAAAGAGGCTTCGACCAGAGTCTCGGCACTTTCGGTGACGGACGTTGGCAAAGTAATGGCGCGAGAATTCTATAAGAGCTGCCAAAGAACGTCACCGTTCACAGTTCTAGATAAGCCTAAATGCAGGTCGGCTATTCCCTATACTTCTTAAAGACGCGAAACCGGAAAAGGCTGCTTAACTGCACAATAATTGTGTAGGTCAGCCATAAAATGAAGAGTTCATTCTATTATTATTGTTATTGTTATTATTATTATTATTATTATTATTATTATTATTATTATTATTATTATTGTAGAAAGATGGTTCTTTTTCAAATTTATTGGACCAAATTTTCAAATGCTTTTGAAAAGGCACATGCCAAATGTGCGACACGTTAAGCAGCAATAAATGTCTATGAATCATACGTCTTAATTCCTGGTATCATCGTATCATCGTAGATTGATCCTATTTGGTCCAATAAATTTGAAAAAGAACCATTTTTCTACAATATAAAAACGGGATCAACAGGAAGATATTCAACCATTCTATTATTATTATTATTATTATTATTATTATTATTATTATTATTATTATTATTATCTTAAAATAATTTAAAGTTAAATTGTATTTATATTTCTTATTGTAAGTTGTAAATTGTAGTGTTCTGCCAGCAGGTTGCAAAACCTACCCGCAGAAATAATAAATATATATCTAACTGATGTCACTGCAGTGCCTCTCACCGGGAGGGGCTAGATTCAAGTCCCACGGTGGCAGTTGGATTTCCGACACTACCTACATACCTAGGACGAATACAGTCTGGAGGAGAATTCTAGCGGCCGGCTGCTCAGATAGGTAGCGTTCCGTTGTATCGTCTATCGATCCCTGGCAAATGTCGGGGCAGATCCCTAACAAACGGACAACGGACCGTCCGCGATCTTTTCTTAATCTTCCTTATCCTATTCTCACTCGTTATTTAAAAACATACTTACGAGCACTACACTACCACACATGTCGGGAGATCGGTCGGGAAGTTACAGCTTGTCCCGGCTGGGGCAGTGCCCTGCTGGTGGGATATCCGAACCTGGTTGGGAAAACCCCGCTAGCCGTCGGTAGGTCGGTGTCGGATCTCTCCATATATATTTCGTTCAGTTTCCAGAGAGCATTTCAAAAGTAGTGTATACAGAACAATAGCACATAAAATATGCAGTAGTAATAGTAACAATATAATACATACAAAAGTATATATAAATAAGTAAATAAAAAACAACAGAAATAAAAGAACTCAGAGACATATTTTTAGGTTGTTCAGCCAATTAAGGGCTTCGTCAGATAAATTATGAACGTCCACCATATCTCCCTTCTCAAAACCATACAGTGCGCACGTCATTATGTGGTCCATGTCCTGCATCTCTCCACACTCACACTTAGGGTCTGCAATAATACCCCATTTATTTAGTTCGTGTTTACATCTTCCCACACCAACTCGGATTCTTTTTACAGCTGTCCACAGTTTCCTCGGGAGGTCGAAGCCAGGTACCTGTTGGGTTGGATCTTCAACTAGGTTGTAGTTTCTGGTCTTCCCTTGCTGCCATTCTTTTTTCCACGTGCTCGGATCAAAGGGGTGGGTTTTTAGTTGAAAGGGGTTCCGGGATTTAAGTCGCTTTTGTTGTGGAATGTATTGATGAATGGGTAGTGATGGATTATTGGAAATGGTGGCGCTCAGTTTCTGTTCTAGCTGGGGTGGATAGTGACTGCCTTCTCGTGGCCCACCCTGTCAGTAGCATAAGCTTGCCCAATACCGCTGGCACGACACGTATAAACTATGACACTTATACGAAGCCAAAGTCACCCAGCAGTGGCCGAACGCTTAAGGAGCTCCGGAAGGCCCTATACCTCCCATGTTAATTTTTCAGATTTCACTTTTCTTTTTCTCCGAAACTATTCATAATAACGGCATTAAAAAAAATAGAGGTGAAACTTTAAAACTATTTGTGCATTTTAACAGAGGGATTTACAAAAATTATTTTTGGTTTTTAGAAAAAAATATTTAATAATTGCTTGTATTTTTTGCACATTTGTTTGCACTTTTCTATTTATAAATCTTTACCTAGGCAAGTAATTGCAAAATACCCGTGTTAGCATGTGGATTATAGTACACTTGAAGATTTGTAAAAATTTCATTCAATTCTGTCAAGTAGGTTTGGAGAAAAAGAAACAAATATAATTGAAAGTGTAAACTTACGGAAAACAGCAATCGAATCACTAGGCGCAGAACACCACAATGTAAACAAATTCACAAAGAAGCATGGCTTACATGTGGACACTCTTCAGACAAATGAAGCTCGTACAAGTGTCGCCAACTTCGGAATTCGACACTGAATTCTACCGCGTAAAAAAAAATTGAAAATTCTGAATTCTACTGAATTCACTGAATTCTACCAAACAAAAAAAATTAAAAATTCGCATTGATACGGACGTCACAGCTGACAGATGCCGGAACTCACCGAAGAGGCCACGCCCCCTAACCTCAGAAGTAAGTTTGAATACATTAGAAGCCGCGAAGGTGCATAAATTATATATAAAATTAAAGAGGAGATTTTCAATATTAATATGCAACCAAAAACTGAAAATCGAAAATCTCATGATTTTTCCCCTTCCGGAGCCCCATAACAGCCTCCCGACCCATCCAGACAGTCCTTGAATCTCACCATCAAGCGGGGTAAGTAAACCGCCAGCTCTCAAGAAAAAACATGCAGTGCTGTAGCGGCATTAATGACTTTAGCAGTTGACGCGCCCGGAATCACCAATCTATCAACGTGTCAATCAACCCTTGAAGTCACATTGCTGCAGGACTTCGGTGGTGCAATGAAGTACGCCAGTGGGTGAGATGAATGATATGTTCTTGGACTTACAGCTTTACGGTTTTGGCTAAACAGTGAAAAACAAATGAAGAAATCTAAATCTAGGGTAAACATACTTAAAATTTGCACACCAGTTACTGAGTAAATTTAACTACATGGTGCTTATGCATCATCACTTGCTAAATATTACCCAAAGAAGGGTTCTGAGACAAAAATCTTATTTCAGATGTTCCGATTTGTCTGAACACATTATTCTGTCATTCGACACTTCACATTAACCTTTCACCATTTGATTGTTTCATTCTCTTTGTTGTGAGACGTGTTATTTCTCTTTGTGCTGTCACATTTTACAGAATTCTTGAAATATTACTTTAGTTTTATTCACATTTCTAATCCAAATGTCACAGTGTGTTTATGTAACGAATGATTCGTTCAATAACTGTTACCGTTTAAAGACGATTTTTTTATCGATTAGAACTTTGAAAACATTCATATCAGACGATTTTGAAACTTGTGAAAAGTAAATTATAAAATAAAATTGTCCGATATCCATATTCACAAATATGTGTAAACTTACTACAGTTCATAGAGCAGAAACGTATCCTGTGATCGATATGAAGTAATTACTCAAAAGGGGAAAAGAATGTAGGATAACACAAAATTAATGGAGCAATTTATGTGTAAGATATGAAGTGTGAGGCTATGATACGGTCGGTTGATCAGCTCTGAAAACACGTGCTTCCCAATTTATAGAGCACTTTCAGGAGAATTACTTAACTTTTTACCAGAGCGTCAGCGATTACACGATCCTTCGATACAAACGGCTTCCATAACTGTTAATGAGGCGTTCTAGGTAGGAACTTCCGTTTGCTTCGGTGTAGCTCGAAGGGTCCCCTTCTGTACATTTCGTAAAGAGGCAAAGTTTCTTAAGGGATAAATTCATTTCTTTATTATGGTTCTCCGGGCCGGATCTTTCTAATATCGTTGGCTCCCTTCCCCCCTAATTCCGCATAGTTTCCGGCGGCGCGACGCGACGCCCGAGCGCGGGGTGGGAGGGGGAGGAGAGGGGAGGGGAGGGGAGGGGAGGGGAGAGGGTCG
Source organism: Teleogryllus occipitalis (assembly GCA_011170035.1). NCBI lineage: Eukaryota > Metazoa > Arthropoda > Insecta > Orthoptera > Gryllidae > Teleogryllus > Teleogryllus occipitalis. The sequence continues at coordinate 29,557 of BLKR01006286.1, forward strand.
CTGAGGCGGCACGTTCCGCACCTGTAGTCAAAGTTCTCCGGCGAAGTACTCCGGGGAAGCGCACGTCCCCTATTCATTTCTTGCGTTCTGCTGCCGCCCGCCCTCCGCCAGAAATCGTTCCGCGCTTTAACTCCCTCCCCCCGCCCGGCCCCGCCCACCCCCCGCCACGCCGCGAGCGGCTTTTCTTTCAAGACTCCGCCCCTTCGCACCTCGATGCTGTGCAGTTCTCCCACGGCCACCTCAGCCCCACAAACCCGCACTGTTTTCTGCTGTCTTTTCACCTCTCCTAGTCTTCATTTCAGTTACGAGAATTAAGAATCTGGGTAGTTCTTCTCGTCGGAATTCTATTTTCGTGCTAGTTCTTTGAGATTTTGTTACTTCGTATTGGAAAAGACCAGGTGCTTCAGCCCAGAAACGAAATATTTGGATTCCGTGAAGTATACCTAAGTAAATGCTGTGCTGTAAAAAAACTTATTAAAATTATATAAAGGTTGCTAGAAACATCGTTAACCTCATATTTTAGTTCCATTTCAATTTTTTGATTGTCTTTGCCTCATTCCTATCGTCATTTGCGTTTAAAAAGGTTCGTTTCTGTTCATTTACTGTCAAAAATTACTAACGTCATCTGTACAGGTTTTCTCGTGTACGCCGTTGTTTCCTTCTGCTTTTCACCAACGCGTCCACGGTTTCTCTTCCACCGCTCACCTCGTCCTCTTTCTCAGAGGCCTCTCCCCTCCGTTCATCTGCCCGTTCATCCCGCGCCTTTCCTTCCCGGAGTCCTCTTCATCTCCCCCAAGAGCCTCGTTTCCCGCGCCGTCTCTCGCGCTCGGTCCCTCTCCTTGTTCATTGCCCCATCCGCCCCGCGCCACGCCTACTCCACGCTCCGCCTCCCGCCGCTGCGCTGACGCGTCGCTACATACGTTGTCCCCGCCAATATCGCCGAATTTCATTTGCCTCCCCGCCCCGCCCCCGCCCCACCAGGCGTAATAAGGGAGTGCGCTCTAATGAGAAATACCTGCGTAAGAAGGTCCCATAAATTGCAACGCCCGGTGCAGCGCGCACGCCGCCGCCGCCGCCGCCGTCTTGGTGGCTGGGGGCGGGGGCGGGGAAGGGGGCGGGGCCACGCGGAGGAGGCCGCGGCTGCGCCAGGGGTGCTAAGCCACCGCTTTCTTGCTTGTTGGAGCGGCTGCACGAGGTCTGCTGCAGGCGGTCGAGTGTCTCTCCCATGCTTTGTCCTCGAGCACTAGCGCAGCCGTGCTCTTCTAAGAAACCATAGACCCACTTCTAAATATATTTGGCAGCAACATATGGCTCAAAGGCTTGCATGCTATTTTTTCTGCACCATGGTTAGTTATTGGTGCCAGTGTCTTTAACTTGAATTGAATTGCATTTTTAGAATATTAAATGTTTAATAAAAATTGTTAGTTTGCATAATTATTTTTGATAAAGAACATTGAAATTTTTCTGCTAGGAGAGTTTCGCTCTGTATTTTATAGAAAAGATTGTTTTTCAAAAAAACTAATAATAATAATAATAATAATAATAATAATAATAATAATAATAATAATAATAATAATAATAATAATCGATCAAAGTGGCTCAGAGAGTTGCGCTCTGTCTTTGCAGTCGGGTTCGATCCCCGGGCAGGCCATCCAGACTGGGTTTTCGTGGTTTCTCTCGGTCATACAGGTGAATGCTGCGATGCTGCCAAAATGCTACTATCACATATCATAATCATCCTATCACTCATAATTCATTACTCAAGGCTTAACAACCTTGACATACCAAGGGATACAGCCGAGACTCTGATCCCCATTATTACACAAGTCTCTCTCCAGGATAGAATATGACTGAGCCTCGGAAGAGGAGTAGCGTGGTCAGCAATGGTCGATACGATGATGATGATGATGATGATAATAATAATAATAATAATAATAATAATAATAATAATAAATAATAATAATAGTTATAATAATAGTAATAGAAATAATAATAATAATATCAATGGATACAGGGCCTAGTATTCATTCTCCCAATAATTATCTCTAGTAATGACCTTATAGAAAAACACGTCAAAGAAAACCTTAAAAATCTTGATATCCCTCCAAGGCTTTTAAAATTAATGCAGAAGTTTGTAATCTTAAATACTTGCCACATTTTCCGGTACTTTCTAAATTAAGATTTTTAAATAAATAGCAAATAATACATTTGGCAAAAAGCCCATTCTTATTTGAGAACCAGGTCTTCCTGTAAAATAACAATGTGTAAACACAAATAATAATTATTATTCGATTAAAAGATATCTAGAAGATTGGCAACAAAAGGCAAAGCACGGCAAATTTAACTTATCCATGAATCTCATGTTGAAACACCATCCTCCCTGCAATGGCTATCTCTACCTAGAAATAGAGGAATTTACTATAAAATCCAATCCAAGATAGAGAATGCCGAAGTGGAAACTACAAAAAACATTGCATGAACATGCCCGTGGTTGACAAATGCAGGAAATGAGGCACCAGTGGTGAAACAATCGAAGATATATTCTGTATGTTCTGCTGGATGTTCCGTACTTGCCGACAGCGCGTACTTGGGGAGACACAACCAACTAGCTAAGATTGTCCATCAACAATTGGCTCCCAGACATGAAATGTTAAATGGTGGAACTCCACCGAATAAATACAACCCTGCACCAGTAATGGAAGCAAATAATACCATCATTTATGGGGGCAGACCCATAATAAAACTGTTGCTTTCAATAGACCAGATATAGTTTTGATTGACAGGAACAAGGAAGAAGCTAATGCGTATTGATATTCCCGTACCATTGACACAATCTAAAGAATACAGAGGCCGAGGAAATTACAAAGTATGAAGATCTTGCTTCAGAAAATAAAATAAAATAAAATAAAACAATTCATTTCACTCCTCTAAAAAAACTACAGTGTACCATATATCCACTTGTTATTTCGGCTGAAGGAGTGGTAACAAAAAAATTCAAGAAACATCTAAAAAAATGGAAATAATTGAACCAATTCTAAATTACGGACAGAAAGCAGCAATTCTGCGAACATGTCATATAGTTCCCAAAAGTGAAATTAGAGTGAAATCTCTCTCCTCAGTAACCGAGCTCTTTCCTTATCGTGGCAGAAATGGGCAAATTGAACCCAGCACAAGCTGCTGAGAATCGATAGATAATAATAATAATAATAATAATAATAATAATAATAATAATAATAATAATAATAATAATAATAATAATAATAATAATAATAATAATAATAATAATAATAATAAAATGTATTATAAATTTGGGATGCACTATATGACAACTGTAAAATAAATTTTAAAAATTAAAATTTTAATCTCAGAAAACGTCTGCTTATTAAGAATGTTTAAAAATACATTTTTTCTCGTATTTTATCGTAACTGAAGATCATAAATGTAAGTTTTAGCTTTTCAGGCCGAGCCTGAATATTTGTTGGGTCACTAGTGGATCGTGAAAAATGTTAAAAAATGTGTAGAATCTTTCTTAAATATTACACTGCTTTTCTAATTCCTCCCAGTAAATTTGATTAAAATCATAAATTACTTACAAGATCCAAGATAAACATACGGGATATAATATAGTAATGTGATTACTGAAAAATGTAAACAAATGTGAAGGTTGTACACACAAAACGGGTTTTTTGGTCGAAAACTGTGACTAATGAACTTGAATGATACACAAGTGTAAGAACGAATTGTCATTTTCTTAACATATCGAGCACATTTTTATAGCAATGAAATTGATTGCAGCGCATGGAGCTGAATCTAACGGACGGCACCTCGGGAAACCTCGCGGAATCTTTAGATAGCCTGCGGCCAAGAAAACTCTTCGATCTCTGCCCTAGCGTCCATGAAAATGTCTGCTGCAGGTGCTGACGAGACGTCTCCAATCGTACGAGTGTACGAGCAATTAGAGTAATGGTCTATCCTGCCCGGAAAGCAATTTCAATTACGACGCCAGCTGTGAAAGATTGCATTGTTTTATAATTATATAAATATATTGAACAATCCGAAATAACGGATTTTTGGCTTGACTTATAATAGCTAAAATAACCTGTTTGCTTCCATTTTTAACGACCAGAAAAAAAGCGTTTTTAGACACGTTCAATTTCTCCAAATACCCACTTCCCATTACTCTTTTTCCTCCGTTATACTTTCTCTTGCCAAACGAACTCTCATCAGTTTCATCTCCCAAAGATACACTTTAAATCTTCAGAATCATAAAACACATTTCCCTACAAACACTCGTCTAAACTGTTACAGTTTTAGGATCCGCTTATGTATCATTTATAATGTTTCACTTTTGCTCTTGAAATCCACACATACTCCGTCAGAAGAATTTAAATTATGCCTTATATACTGCAACTGAACCAAAAAAATGTAAATTTTTATCGGTTTTACGACATATTCAAGCATTTTGATATTTAATAATGTTCAAGTTATTATAATTAGACTTCGTATATTCAAAAGCAGCTTTGTGATTTAAGAACAAAACATTAAGTCGCAACTCATTTTTGCTTTTCAGGCGCTCTAAAGGATTCGTTCCAAATTTGCGATAATCACTCCAGATCTTAAAAATAATTAATAATTGAGGGCACATATAAACATAAATATTGAGTACATTAAGATTGGAGAATATATTCTACGCAATATTTTCTCAACTGTAATGCAAAATAGGTAAAACTATTTATTATATTTCACTATTACCGAAGTTATCAACATAAAATTAAATAATTATGCAAATGGCTAGTGTTCGTTCTCAGTGCAATGACATTTTTTTATCGTTAATGTGTGAATGATAGCGTCATTAATGCTGAAAAGTACGTAGAGAGGCACGAATTGAGTATTATAATTCGGTTCTACATCACAATGCGCTGTGCTTGTTTGGTTTTGCCCGCGTGATATGCCATTGTATTACGGAAATGTCTCATAAACGGATATAACCAGAAATCTCTTATATTTCTAGGAATCGTATCTATTCCACACGCTTTCAAGAAAATCGTGATCTGAATAAAACTTTGAAATTTCCAAATATGTATTAATCCTTAGTTACCTGAACCAAGAAAAAACTCAGCCATTCATTTCACAACTTTGTAATAATATTCGAATTGGTAAATAAAAAGCATCTATATTTTTCAGATTTTTATTTTTACTTCTTCACTGCTAAACAACAATGGTATTAGTAAGTACCTACAAATCACTAGGTAACAACACTTATCAGTAATTACTTTTTTACACATTTTTTAATTTAAAAAGTGATATTAAACTTGCATCTGAAGCATGCAGTTGAATTTTTCTACAAAAAAACAAGAAAAAAATATGTACAGAATTAGGATTTGTATCCTCTTATCCTGGAAGACACAATACAACACGACATGGCAACAAACAAATGCAGTGAGAAAGCTATATACTCTAGAAAACGTACAAATTGTAACTCACTCATTCACCACACCAGAATGGTACTTCATAGTTCCAACTAGCTGTGAGACTCGCTGGCACATACAGTAATTATTAAATACGCATAAAATAATGTGGTACTTGTAAATATCATTAGTCTACTAAGGGTTAAAATATTTGCAAAACTAAGACTACAGGAAAGACGGGTGTAAGTTAACAATTGTTTATTCAATTCTACATTTCACTAAGGAAATAGTGTTTATGGAAATAAGTAAAGTCAGATGGCTTGATACCTTAATATTTTATGGATCAATCTCTCCTAATTTAAATGTTGAAAAAATCAGAGATAAGCGATAGTTTCAAAAATATTCGTTGTAAATTGGTCGTGAATTTTGCTGGATTTTAAACATTTAATGGAACATTCAAGAGAATAAGAAATAGCCTTAACAATTAAAAGAATACATTGTATTAAAACACACAACAAAAGAAACTAATACATTTTGTATTATGAATAGATTTCAAAGTAGGGAAGTTATTCACTTACATTCAAAAGGTTATACAGTCTCTCTAGTTTCTCCTGCCTTAACTTTTATAAATGTATCCAGATTTGAAAGATTTTTTTCCTTGATTTAAAGAATATAATCTCTCAGTAATACATGTAGTGTGATGATGTTATGATAATGGATTCTGATGTATGTTTGTGGCGATCTCTTCCGGATTACTACTTGGCCGGGGTGCCTCATTGTTAACCCGTCCCCAAGCTTGAGACACTGAGAGCCCTCTTCGGGCGCATAATTTAATTTGATCTCGGGGTGGTTCTTAACTACAGAACACGTTTCACAACAAATGCAAAAAGTATAGCTATTGCAATATGACTAATTACCTTCAAACGCCGTTACAAACAAATTTGCTAACAAAGGTAAGTTTTGATACATCAGGTTGCTGAAATTAGCAGTGCGCAACTATATTTAACTTGTTAGAGTTGTAATTCCATCATTTGTTATGCACACTCACAGTTGCAATCGTACTAGAGTTCCCACATCTTACCATAAAAGTAGGTCAGGAAGGAAGCGGCTGGAAGTAGAGAGAGAGAGAGAGTGAGTGAAGAGAAGAGAGATAACAGAGAGAGAGAGAGAGAGATGAACATCCTCCTTCGATGTTTTTTTTAACATTTGTTGCGTTCTTGATCTTATCCTATGGACCCAACGCGTCTCTTCGCCCCTTGTCGATCATTTAGCGCGGAGTAATCCTCCATTAACGTAGCCTATTTTTTTTGTCTCGCCTCGCCTGTCGGTTGTCAAGAGGACCGCCAGGTAGAATCTCCGCGTTCCTACTACGCGCTCCTGCGTCACTACCCAACGGCCAGTGGGAAGGAAATAGGAATGGGGTAGGCTTTAGGACCCTTCACAGGGGTTGGACTAGCCCTTGTGAAGCAGTCAAACTCGTTTTATTAGAAAAAATTCACATGAGATTCGACGGGAATCAATGAGAATCGAACCCGGGCCTTGGTAAAAGGCTAGCAACTTTGCTATGACCCACGAGCGATCTTGTTTTCTCCTGGCACCCCCGGCTGACTACAGCGACGTGCTGTAGGTGGCGACTCGGTATACTAATACTAATACTAATAATAATAATAATGATAATAATAATAATAATAATAATAATAATAATAATAATAATAATAATAATAATAATAACACCAACATCTTCTGGATCAGTTGACGATCTAGGACGTCATGTCTGAGTCTGAAGTTCTCGTTCAGAATATCTCCCATCAGGCGACCGCTAATGTAGTGCTCAATGTCTGAAGGCGAACTTACAATTCCAGACAAGTTCCAGCTCTCTAAGCACGTATTCATCTCCGCATTATTAACTGGCAAGTTTATTACGAGCCCTGAGCAGGGAATTCAATGACCGTGAAATATTGGGTTTTGTTTATGTCTCCATTCGTAGCGCTCCCGAGTGCCCCTGCTTGACAAGTGAGAGTAATGGTTCATTCTAAGATGCTTTGAATCTCTTTAGGTTTGGGAAATCTCATTGGTTGTGAATCCCTTCCCCGTAGTTTCTGGTCTGCGTCTTAGCGTGATCCAGATAATCCAAAATACATGATGCATGATTAGGCCTTCACCTAAAATATAGAAAATACGATCTGAAATATTTTTATTTCTTTTTCCTCACCTTAAACGTATTTTAAAATAATAATATTAATAATAATAATACGTATTATTATTGTTATGTATTTAGTGAGTATTTTTTAAACATATTGTGTACATTTTAAAAAACTCGTGAAAATATTTTCTCGAAAACTACATTTTAAAATCTAGAACGGATAGAAAACAATACACTGTATCATATAGCACGGGCATCAGTCGAAAGAAAGGTTAGTACACAAAATCTCATTTCTAAATATACAAATACTAATTTCAACCATTGGAGCTACAACAGCACATACTTTCTCATATGCCTATATTTTTAAAATACATGGAGTTCAACAAAAATAAGACCTATTGCTTAAGAATTTGTTTGCTCTATCCATTAAAAATTAACACGTTCGCTGCCTACTATGAGTGTATTCGTAGTTGCCAAACAGTTTACTTACCAACTACGAGATAACTCATTAATGAACGTCTTACCTAAATCACTGAGAGAGTATACACATACGAGTATTGCCGTAGCAAATGCGTGCAATATTTGGATATTTGGCGTACAAGAAAGGACTAAATAATATTCTTGCCGTAATGAAATGGTGAACGAACAATATCACTGGATTCGTCTTTTTACGCTCGTCATGATAGACTAAAAATATGTGTAGTCCCATTTGAAAAACAACAACAAAGTTATCTCAATATCTCTTAAAATACAAGCAATAAAAGCAAAACGAATACATGCACTCATTGGCCCTATTCCCTCACGCACTTCCGTGAAAACTGCATTGCAATAACGTCAACCGTTCAAAAATTACCGGAGGAGCTAAAGTTACGTGTCTCATCCAGGGTAACGTATTTAAAGAAAACTCCTATAGCATTGCTGCGTATGGTTACAAAAATATAAACTTCTTTGAGACTAAATTACCTTCACAATACCTCCCCTCCACCCGTCAGACGGTTGACCGGCTGATCGACCAATGCGGAGAGAGCAACAAGAAGCCAATCAAGGAACGAGCCCCCCGGGTGGATAGGGAACCTATCCCTGTGTTAACCCGTGCGCTGACCATCTCCACGCATTTCGCCATGAGGAAGGTCGCAAACTGGCGATCGAAACGGTAGCACCTGTGCTGAGGACGCGGCGTCTTCCGAAGTCAAGTAACCAATGACTACAGCCACGAAATCCTACGATCTCGATTGATTGATTTTTTCGTGTTTGCGGGCGCGTCAACTGCTCTGGTCATTAGTCTCGTTAGTGTAATGCATGTTTTTTTTCTCGGGAGATGGCGGTGATCTTCTCCCGCTGGATGGCGATATCCGGCGCCGACCTATCGTCGGCTAGTGGGGTCCCCTTAACCAGGACTCTCCCACCAGCGGGGCACCGCCCTAGCCGGGACAAGCTCTAAGCTCCCGGCCGGTCTCCCGGGATACGTGGTAGTGTAGTGCATGTTAGTGTGTGTAAGAGGAGAGGGTAGGACAAGGAATGGTAAGGACAGATCGCTCGCAGTCCGTGGCCCGTTTGGTAAGGTACTGCTCCGGCATTCACCTGGTGTTGATCGGAGAAACCACTACCGTTCAGAGCAGCCTTCTTGCTAGAAGCTTCTTCCAGGAGCTAGAATTCTCCTCCAGACAGCGACTGAACTCGACCTAGCTGAAAAGCTAGTGTCGAAAATCCTGCCGCCGTCAGGACTCAAACCTAGGACCTCCCGGTCAGAGGCGCTGCAGTGACATCAGTTGATGCACTGAGCTACCGCTTCCAGTCGTACGATCTCGACCTGAAACGATCCAACATACGTATATTTGGAGGCTATTGTATATTAGCACAATCTATATACAAACTACGCCATGACAACATGGTGTGTGTAATACACGGTTAACCCTCCAAGAAATACTAATTTTCTGTAGATTACTACACATTATAAATATCATCTGCAAATATTTCCAGAAAAAACACTATCCTGGGACTGAAGCATCGAAACACTTAACCGAACATCATGACACATCTGATGTTACCATTTGGGTTTACGTGTTCTATAAGATATTTTTAAACTTTATGACAACCTCCTAGACAAAGTTGGAAACAAACAGAGAACTAGTCCTTAATGTAAAGGAGAACTCGAAAACAACACCTTTGGTATTGACATTTACTGGAGATCTCCTAAAGGTCATTACCACAGTCACACGAGGAACTGGGCATCAATAAATCTGCAATATTAATATCACAGGGAAGACAGTTGTAATCAACAAGTGTTCTATAATCAGAAAGTTCGAGGATGCAGAAAGCTAGTAAAACTTTTCATGTAAAATTTTGTATTCCGTGTGAACAAATTTCTAGGCTTATAATAATGGAATTATGTGTTTATTGAAGGAAATATCACGAAAGGTTCTGAGTTTACTCAAATTAATGAGCCGCGAAGTGGCAAGTGACGACATTGGACGTGATGTCAAGAACCTCTTTACAAATTTGACAAAGTTAAATCCGAAAATCATGTCAAGAATACAAAACTTTTATTTCTTAAATTCACGTTGTTTAGAATAATCAGCAACTGACACACACAAAACAAACGTATGTGTATGAATAAAACACCGTTATTAATTTTATATTAAATGGGCACCCTTGAAATGTGCAGTAGTTGAAATAATACGTAACTGGTTAAAATTTTCTTTTATTGTAGAGCTGAACTTGTGGTTCTCGAATTTCGTTCAGACTTGAGAAATGCTATTCTTCATTTAATTGCAGATACGGTTTTAAAGAGGAGGCATTCGTACGACTCTCATTTTCAATAACATATTTTTGGATTCCGACGTGGACCATTTATAAAATTATTTTCGGACGACTTGAATGGTTAGTTGTTTCTTCAGATGTAGAATTCAAATCAGCGTTTTGAGCAAAAATCTTGGATCATTTAAAAATGTAATTCTACAGGACAATTCTTATAAGTTATATTTTAGGTAAAAAGGATTAGTAGTAAGAACGAGGCAATCCATTTTCACTTGATTACCTCGTTTTTCCATCAAAAAATTGTAAAGACGAACAGAACATGTACGTAGGTTACATTCATTTGGAATGTTCTTGTCCATGTTGTATTGGAAACAAGTGAATCGAAGGAAACGAAAACATTCAATATATATAGGAGCTTGAAATAACAGTCTACAGACGTCACAGAGGTCACGGACAACAAACGTGTATGCATAGAAAGTAGAATTTATATTTTAAGAACAGTTTTCCACCATTAACTCAAATGTGACATCGATCCATTTTGATTGCTCCGATTCAATTGCACGATGCGGCGATAAAACGAAAACGATAAAATTGGACGGGTAAAATGTCTCTGATTGGATGAGGCAGATGCCATCTTACGTTTAATTTGCGGACGTATCATGAGTGAAATAATATATTTTATCAATTACTGTGTATTTACGTAGATTGCTGTGTAACGGCTATGAGTTTTATATATATTTATAGGTAAAATCAAGTCACACTTTGATGTGTATCTGTGGGATTACTGTAAAACTAGGAAACTGTGAATAAACAATTTAATAATTATGATAATCGTAAAATAATAATAATAATAATAATAATAATAATAATAATAATAATAATAATAATAATAATAGCAACAACAAAAACGACCGAGGCCTTTGAAGACGGAGGAGATGCCATCACAACAGTGAAGAAGGCTTATAAGTGTCATCTCATAAATAGTGAAAGATGCATCATAGTTGCGAGAAGCAACTTCCTTAAGGAAGACAACCTCGAAAGAAACCCCTGACCGGAGGCTCAAAAGTTAACACATATTGTTACGGAGAGTTCCATGTCATATAATTTGAGAAAACGGCCGCTAGAGGTGTGTCAGGGCGCACATGAAGCGTGTGCAGAGTGCAACATCATGCGAACCTCATACAGCAACGAAGCATCGGAAGAGCTAGAGACGTCTAACGGATACATACGAAACAGCGACTGGAAAAAAACCGGGAGAGGTTCCTCTGAGCATCAACTGATGTCACTGCAGTGCTTCTTGACAGGGAGGTCCTAGATTCGAGTCCCGACAGCGGCAGGGTTTTCGACAATAGCTTGTCAGGTAGGTCGAATTCAATCGCTGTCTGGGGAGAATTCTAGCGACCGGCTGTCTGATCGGTAGTTTTCCGTGGTTTCTCCGATCAGCACCAGGGGAATGCCGGAGCAGTACCCTTTCAAACGGGACACGGACCGCGCGCGGTCTTTCCTTTTCCTTCCATGTCCTATTCTCACCCCTTACTTACACACACACTAACATGCACTACACAACCACACGTGCCGGGAGACCAGTCGGGAACTTAGTGCTTGACCCGGCTGGGGCGGTGCCTAGTTGGTGGGAGATACCTGGTTGGGAAACCCCACTAGTCGACGGTAGGTCGGCGCCGGATCTCGCCATCCAATGAGCGAAGATCACCGCCACCTCCTGATGAAAAAACATGCATTACACTTACAGTATTAATGACCGCAATAGTTGACGCACCCGGAATCACAATCAATCAATTCACGCAGACAGCGAGATCCGAAGCCGACCTGCATGTTGCTTATGGTTGCATGTGGTTTCTCAACCAGGCATCTCCCACCAGCGGTGGCGACCGCCCCAGGTGTGTATAAGTAAGATAAGTAATGGAAGGGGAGAAAATATCGCGCGCAATTCGTGGCCCGTTTGTTAGGGTACTGCTCTGGCATTCACCTGGTGTTGATCGAAGAAACCACGGAAAACTACCGATCAGAGCAGCCGACCGCTAGAATTCTCCTCCAGACAGTGGCTGAATTCCACCTAGCTGAAGAGTTAGTGTCGAAAATCCTTCCCCTGTTGGTTAGGACCTCCCAGTCAGAGGCACTGCAGTGACATCAATTTAAAGCCCTGTGACCCCCTCCTCATATTGAACCGTCTGAGCCACCTCACCTGTGCAATGGATTTCTTCCTGTGTCCATTCGAATCCTTCAGCTAGAGAAAGACGGCAGTTCTCTGTGTGCGACTTGGGGCACGTCTCCGCCGCCTGCGCACCCCTGCCCGCGTCGCCCCCTCCCCCACCCCCGCCCCCACCCTCCCCCGCTCCCCCCACCTCCACCCCCAATGAGGCGAGAGCCCGCGTGCCCGGAAGGAACGAGCACAATATAAATTAAGTCTAGCCTAAGAAATTAATTACTTTAGACTCGAGGGAGTAAATTTCATCTTAAGTGGGTAATAATCCCTGAAATATCTATTACTCTTCGCGAGAGGCCGGGCGTTTTAAAGACCACGGTACACGGGCGTCCGCCATGATGGATTTATTCTTCATGATTGCCGCACTCTTCGCTACGTGTGCAAAAAGTAAGCGCGAGACGGTGAACCCAGGCGGTGCCAGCGGTAGGGGGCGAGGAGGTAAAAATGAAGAACACTCGCGTTTTTGTTAACTTAAAAGCGAGTGATGTGGCGTCGTTGAAATATGAGGTCTCCGTTTCGCCCGGCTCCCCTCCGCACGGCCTTAACAGCTGCGAGCTACCTGTGCTGTACCCGCCCCCGCGCGCATTTAAGCGTTATTAAAACTGCAGCACACTAATTTGCCTAACTATGCAAAACTCTCGCGTGAAAGTGCTGACCAGTTTTCACGTTTTTATGGAATTAATTCCAAAACGTGATATGTTTAATAAAATTAAGAGCTTCCATTAATAGAAGAGCATCAAATAGAACAAAGCGACACATGATTCTCTCCAGACCATTACGTGTAATTGGATAAAAATAAATAAAAATGTACCCTGGATGTGCTTAGTAATCTGCGCCGATGCGAATGGAAGTTAATGAAATTGTTTTTTGTGAATGTTACTGAAATAAAGCATCATTTAACAAATATTACCTTTAGAGAATGTGGAATTATCTTCTGATGTGCCGTACTGTACATAAAGTTAAAACATTTGTAATTGATGCTTACACAAACCACACATTTTTAATTCTATATTATTTTAAATAATGACATTTCAATTTATTAGTGACGAAAAAGCTGAATGTCGAAAAATAATTGAACGTGATTTCTTTTAAAAACACGGTGTCAAAAATGTGTATAACAGTTATTTTGTGCGGCATTTTGAGAGGAAGATTTGATTCCATTAGAAATAGCTGAGACAATACGTTCCTAAAAGATAAACAAATTTTGTAGTGGTTTTCTGCAGAATCACGTTTCTTTTGGAAGAAACTCTCTTCGTACAAAAGTCCATGAGTTGAAAACTCACATTCGAAGCTTACATTCATTGGTTCTCCGAAAGTGCGAAGTGCTTCACAAAAATCCACTTGGACCGGAGAAGGAAAAGAGAAATGTGGCAGGAGGAGCAGATGAAACTTTTTCATCTATCTCCTCTGGAGCCATCTCTTGGTGTCTCACATCTCTCCGGAACACATTATATAAGGTCTCGATAAATTGTCTAACATTTTACCTACACTTCATCTCTACACGTTTTCTACTCCCCAAATTTCTATTTTTTACTTCAATGTTAATTTTTCTATTCCATTGTTTCTCCTGTATTTTTAATGATGATGAGCATATATGTTTGTGACTAGGATTTTTTCAAAGAACCGCGATAAGAAATGCTCAGGGATCTAAAGAAACTAATAAAATAAAATGTATTTGTAAGCAAAGTTTAACAGGAAATTATTAGTATGAAGTATTTCTGATATCATCCATTAAATTAACTTTTACTTATGTTCCTCAGTTTTTAAAAATTATTGAAATTATCTGTACCAAAATATTGAATTATCTGCAAACATTCTTTAATCATCTTTTTTTCTAAACCTTATCCCATTTCGCTGGGGTCGGCATTTTCGGATCGCTTAGTACGATCCATTTTGATTTGACTGTGATTTTTACAACTGGCTGTCAGCGTGATGTCAAGCCCCAACCCGGAGAACAAACTTCGTGACTTCACATGGTCAACGAAATGAGCTTGACAACGCTGATTTTGCGGTCGTGGTCTTTCTCGCAGCATTGGCCTAGAGGACAAAGGAAAGCAACGAAAAAACTCATTTGGCTGGCGCGGGAATCGAATTCAGGCCTTCCGATTGCAAAGTCAGCGCGCTACACCCTGATTCCCTTTTTTCTATGCCAATATACTTTAATACAATACGAAAATACTTCTTGATTAAATATTTGAGAATACAAACTAACAAAATGAAATATAACTTACTTTTAGGGAGTCAATTCAGCTATCATTATATCGAAGTGGTTATTGAGGTAATCGTTTACATACATTAAGAAAGTCAAGAAATCAAGAAAGTTAAGAAAGTCAAGATACATCAAGAAACTCTTTTCCTTTCCTCGTGCACACAGGCGTACTCTGTACGCCGTGCGTCTGGTTATATAAGTAATGTTAAATTTTCATTTTTACAATAGCACTTGTACGCATAGCACTTGTAGCGCTCTTCTAGATACGAAGTTTGGGATGGAATCACATTTCGAAGATCAGATGGACGACTCGTCAGAAAAATGAACTGGAAAATGTACACATGTCGAATCACAACAGTAAATCTGAAGAAGACATACGCACATCCCGTTACAATCGTCATAGCGATAGAGATAGCCTTGAGTTATCTGAAAACAGAGGAGAATACTTTTGTAAAATCATTTTCAAACACAGTAGATCGTGCTGCAAGAAATAAAGAAGTGAAAAAATTAGCAAATTTTCTAGAACACAAAAAAATATATTTTGAAGAACGTTATTCCCGCCGAGTAAACAAAAGTGGCTAATAACGTGAACGTACCGTGCATTCATGACTTTGATAAACATTTTAGATAAAATAGTTTTGTGCACAAATAAGAACGTCCTGCAAAAGAGACTTTCTTGCAAGCCGGAATCTTCTAAATATATCAAATATTTTGGTCTACATTTTTGTTTACTTGGTTAAAAAAATTGAGTAACGAGAAAATGATAAAATAAAATATTTTGGTGTAATAAATACGATATTTTAAAGTATTTACTTACTTTTTAGTTGCTATACATCTAGCAAATGAAATGGCGTACCCTATACGCCGCATTTCCATTTACATGGGAATTGCTCGCGCGCCTACCTAAGGTTGATTGATTGATAGATTTTTTCTTGTTTCCGGGCGCGTCAACTGCTTCGGTCATTAGTCCCGTTAGTGTAGTGCATGTTTCTTCTCGGGAGATGGCAGTGATCTTCCCCCACTGAATAGCGAGATCCGGCGCTGACCTACCGTCGGCTAGTGGGGTTTCCCCCTAACCAGGACTCTCCCACCAGCGGGGCACCGCCCCAGCCGGGACAAGCTCTAAGCTCCCGACCGGTCTCCCGGCATATGTGGTAGTGTAGTACATGTTAGTGTGTGTGTGTAAGGGGAGATAGGACAAGGAAGAGGAAGGAAAGATCGCGCGCGGTCCGTGACCCGTTTGTTAGGGTACTGCTCCGGCATTCGCCTGGCGTTGATCGGAGAAACCACGGAAAACTACCGATCAGAGCAGCCGGCCGCTAGAAATCTCCTCGAGACAGAAACTGAATTCGACCTAGCTGAATAGCTAGTGTCGAAAATCCTGCCGCCGTCAGAACTCGAACCTAGGACCTCCCGGTTAGAGGCGCCGCAGTGACATCAGTTGATGCACTGAGCTACCGCTACCGGTCCTACCTAAGGGTTAATTGACTTTTTGTATAGACTGAAATAACTTTATATTTTCTTTAAATCTTATAATTACATTAGACAGCACGCTTACATTATTAGTGTAATGTCTGCGCGCCGTTTGAAATTGGCGCTCAAGCAGCGCGGCGGTGCACGTGTGGGGACTCGCCGCTTCGGTGTGGACAGCCTCTCGGAACCGGAGGCAAGGGGCGAGTCACCGGTGTGACGTCGCCCCTGATATAAAAGACGGCGGCCAGAATCAGAGGAGGTCCAGTTTCAGTGACGTATCATGTAGGCAAGTTCCGTATGAGAGGTAGCGAGACCGAGGCGGACCGAGGCGGACCGAGGCTGACCGAGGCGGACCGAGGCGGACCGAGGCCGACCGAGGCGGACCGAGGCGGACCGAGGCGGACCGAGGCGTACCGAGGCGGACCGAGGCGGACCGAGGCGGACCGAGGCGGACCGAGGCGGACCGAGGCGGACAGACGCTGACCGAGGCAGACCGACGCATTCCAAGGCAGACCGAGGCAGACCGACGCATTCCAAGGCAGACCGAGACAGACTGAGGCAGTACGACGCAGACCGAGGCAGACCGAGGCAGATCGAGACAGGCCGAGGCAGACCGAGCCAAACCGTTGGTCGGGCTGTCCGCCCGGGGAGTCAACACTGGAGACCACTAGGCAGTTGTAATGGTGGTCGCCCCCGCGGAGTGTACCGCGGCAAGCCAGCCGGAGGGAACGAGCGAGCTGGTCGCTTGCTCTACAGGAGACCCAAGCTGAGAGGTCGGGGCCAGTGCTAGTGGAGCGCGGACGCACTCGGAGGCAGCATCTGCGTTGCAAGCTCCCTCCTTGTTCGGGATTTGGACTACGTTGACTCGGAGAAGATTTCCAACTGTAATGCTTTCATGGCGAATGAAAGTGTTTAAGTTGGTGGGCAACTTTCATGTATTAAACACTTGACTTAAGTTAATATAATTAAAGCTATTAGATTGATTGATTTTTTCGTGTTTTCGGGCGCGTCAACTGCTTCGGTCATTGGTCCCGTTAGTGTAGTGCATGTTTTTCTCGGGAGATGGCGGTGATCATCCCCCGCTGGATGGCGAGATCCGGCGCCGATCTACCGTCGGATAGTGGGGTTTCCCCCTAACCAGGACTCTCCCATCAGCGGGGCACCGCCCCAGCCGAGACAAGCTCTAAGCTCCCGACCGGTCTCCCGGAATATGTGGTAGTGTAGTGCATGTTAGTGTAAGTGTGTGCGTGTAAGGGGGAGGATAGGAGAAGGAAGAGGAAGGAAAGATCGCGCGCGGTCCGTGGCCCGTTTGGTAGGGTACTGCTCCGGCATTCGCCTGGTGTTGATTGAAGAAACCACGGAAAACTACCGAGAAGAGCAGCCGGCCGCTAGAATTCTCCTCCAGACAGCGACTGAATTCGACCTAGCTGAAAAGTTAGCGTCGAAAATCCTGCCGCCGTCAGGACTTGAACTTAAGACCTCCCGGTCAGAGGCGCTGCAATGACATCAGTTGATGCACTGAGCTACCGCTTCCGGTAAAGCTATTAGAATTTCAATGATTTGGGAGTTATATCCATAAAGGAGATCAAATAAACGTTGCTGGGGGTCATTTGGGGTTGATGTTGCCTCTCACCGCCACCTGCAGCCGCACCGTCCGCGCCAACGCCGCGATTTAATCATCAGCGCCGGCCAAAGCGCCTCCGCCGATGCCAGCGCCTCTCGCGGAGCCTTTGTGAGGCGCTCGCGGAGATGAAAGCGAGCGGCGAGGCACTCTCTCGGGCGTGGAGAAAGGAGGGGAAGAAATTCAGATGCAGGACACACGGGTGCCTCTGAATGCGGCGGCTGTGTTGGATAACAAGACTCAAACTTCGACGCCGGCTCGGCTCGGCTCGGCTCGGCGGCGCGCGGCGCGCTAGATTGTTCTACATCCTCACGCTGTTTGGGCGGCGCGGATGAGGAGCAGCGGAAATGACGTCACTGGAGAGGACACGTCTGTCTCTTGGCGTCGAAGCAACGCGGCTGGATTCGATTCAAAGGAAGCGAAGGAATCTGGTTTTGTGGAAGGAGAGGGAGACGTGGATGTGGGGACAATCATGTAGATTCGGATAGACGAAATGTTCAAGAAGGGAATGTTGATCAAAGAGAGAAAATGAATGAGAAATGGAAGAGAAGACATTTTAGAATATGAAAACGTTGGCTTTTGCACTTGGAACCAATAGATTTATGATTTTCCAGAAGGCGGAATCTTGACACAATAAACTTACTTCGACCTTCTTCGGGGTAAAATTGTTTTGTCCTGGTAAGTATTGAGTGAGAATCAATAAACCCCAATATTGCATTAGTAGTAGTCAATGTTTGATTGAAATTGCGAAAGTAATTGAAATGCAATTGAATTTTGATAACTTGACAACAAGCAACCCTGTCCTGAGACATTATTCCTCCTCTTTGCGGGTAAATCAACTTCTGCCATCACTTTCCCTACTTCTAACTAGGGTAGGAAATAGGAAGGAAAGAAAAGTTAAGGCGACACATGGTCTTGGATAAGAAACGACTATGCCACAACATAGAAGCTAACATACATTCTCGAGGGAAAATTCGAATCTACAACCCTTTGAATAAAGGCTACCTGTCAGGATGTAAATGAGCAACCGACATCAGCTATCCAACACATGTCACACAGGCTTTTATGAAAATATGAAGTATTTTTAAACGCCTATCCTTAATCTTAAATTTGAGGGAAAATGATGGTATACTCTTAACTTGGGGGCGGTTTTTGATGAATTAACAGATCGCTTAAAATGATCAACAAAATGCTCTTAAAATAATTTTAAAATGCCATAAAACCAAAGAAAAATGACGTAAAACGTCTTGTGAAAACCAGTTAGGATGAACAACTCAAGCTATTGGATACGTTACTAATGTAATCGATGCTTCTTCCCTTCCTTCAAGTGATTTCTGCTTGCAACCCTTTCGTTATAACCGTTTTTTACCAGCAAATCTCTGTCTTATGTTAACCCGAAATCAGCCGAACCGACAATGGCGTTGATATACATCACAAGAACAACATACTCACAACGGCAGTCAGAACAATTTCTAAGCAAACATATCGAATAGGCTACTGAGTAAGTCTGTGAAGAACATTTGTTGCATCTCGTAAATATTATTTGAGGCAAGTACCATTGAAAATGACATTGAAACCGATAAAATCAGTAAACAATGCATTAAAAATTACGTAAAAAGGTAAAAAATGACTTATTAGTCGAAATCGACAAAACACACAAAATAATGACCCATAAAAATGGGTTACAACATAAAATGAATTTATATTCTAAACTGCATTCTTTTAAAGCGAAAAAATGACATTTCATTAAAATCCGTCCCCTGCTCGTAACGGACGCTGTTTAGAGGGTACTCCATGCCCAGGCGTTTGAGCCTACTGAATAAATCTGTGAAGAACATTTGTTGCATCTCTTAAATATATGAGGCAAGTACCATTAAAAATGATATTAAAGACGATTAAATCGAAAAAAATGCATTAAAAATGACGGGAAAAGTAAAAACGGACTTATTAGTCGAAATCGACAAAAAATGCAAAATAATGACCTATAAAAATGGGTCATAACATAAAATAAATGTATATACTAAACGGCATTGCTTTAAAATGAAAAAAATGACATTTCATTAAAATCCGCCCCCTATTCATAACGGACGCTGTTTACAGGGTACTCCAAGCCCAGGCGTTTGCTATCCCTCGTTTTCTCAAACATTAGGAGGCGAAGGTAGTCGTTGATGCACGTGGCAGAGGTGCGACAGGGGAAAAGCTCCGCGCCCCGCGCAAAGCTTTGAGCCGCTGCCGCATGGAGCGCCTACCGCGGTGCGCCTGAGAGCGCCAGGTCGTTATTTGGGCGCTGCTCGGCTGGGCAAAGTGTCTGGCTGATGTGGTGGGACGAGCAGCAGAAGGTGAGGCGAGGCGAGGCGGGGCACGCTGCGTGCGTGTACCAGAGCGAACGCACCGCCGATTCCGCGCGACGATGGGCTGAAAAACAATCGCGAAGCACGACTCGTCTCTCGCAGAGTTTATTCGCATAAGAAAAAAAACCGGGAGCGGTAGCTCAGTGCATCAACTGATGTCACTGCAGCGCCTCTGACCGGAAGGTCCTAGGTTCCCACTCCCAACGGTGGCAGGATTTTCGACACGAGCTTTGCAGCTAGGGCGAATTTAGTCGCTGTCTGGAGGAGAATTCTAGCGGCCGGCTACTCTGATAGGTAGTTTTCCGTGGTTTCTCGGACCAACACCAGGCAAATGCCGGATTAGTACCCTACCAAACGGCCCACGGACCGCGTGCGATCTTTCCTTCCTCTTCCTTGCCCTATCCTCTCCCCTAACACACACACTTACACTAACACATATTCCGGGAGACCGGTCGGGAGCTTAGAGCCTGTGCCGGCTGGGGCGGTGCCCCACTGGTGGGAGAGTCCTGGTTAAGGGGAATCCCCACTAGCCGACGTAACTTTGTAACTTGAGACACTGTAAACTAATATTGCTGTTACGAACTGAATTGCTGAACGGAGATAGTAGTTTCGTTGTGTATACGTTTGTGACTAGTTTGTAACTTCAAACACTGTAAACTAATATTGCTGATTGGCTTGTCGCGTTGTTCCTTGCAAGATAAAAGTATCCTTATAGTCCAAAATGAATTTGTTACTCATTTACAGGTGTATTCGAATTTCTGAATTGCAAGGAAAGGATTACTCAAATTCCAAAACTCGGTTATATTTGGAAACTTTAAAATTACTATACTTTTAAATATCTGTAAATGAATTTGAGGCGTTGTTTCGTCGTATGTATTTATTTTAGCATAAAGCTTTTTCGGCCACATTGCGGCCATCTTCAGATCTGAAGTTTTCGTTGCCTACACTTGAAAGGTATTTAACACTAATATTAACCAGATAATCACGGAAACAAAAACGATGTACTATGGAAAATAGCACTCTGGTTGGAACTTTATGGATAATTTTAGCTCACCTGAATTGAACGATGTCGGGAGTAAACTACGTTATGTGTGTGTTGAGGCTACATTAATGGTCACAAGAAATTAAACTCATAAGTTTGCTGTCTATTTCTAATCCATACAAATTAAGTGTGGCTTACGTAAAATTCTACATTACTACCTAACACTAGCTAATTACGTTTCTTTGGAGATTGAATATTCATAATAACCCTGATTCAATCAAATTGTATTACTTTTATATTTGTTTCTTGCAATCCTAAAGAAACAAAAATAAAGTGAGAGTATACAGTTGTCGCTGCGGGATTTCTGACCAGGCATTCATAACCTTTGAACTCCAACGGTAGCGGATTTTTGACACTACCTACCAAGGCGTAGGCACAAGAAAGCTCCAGCAGATTTTGAAAGGGGCCTAATAACAATAAGTAAAAAACACCATTTTCTTTAAATCTAATAAATGCCTAATTTCTCCCTTTTGAAGCTTATATTTTGGAGAAATGATATACATAATTTTTTTGCTTAATTGTATCATCAAATGTATAATTTCATCAGATTTTCGTCTCCTAATATTTTACTGCTGTCATATTTCAATTTTTTGTTCTATTCATTTTATTGCTTTTAATTTATTATGTGTGATGATTTTTATATTAGTTTTATATGATAAATATTTGTATGTACAGTTGACTCCAGTTATAGTGAACTTCTGGGACTAACATTTATGGTTAACTATATTCGATGATGTCAAAATTAAGTAGAATTTCCTCATAACGATTGATTCTATTAATAAAGAAATACAGCAAAATATATTAACTGCACGAAATTTTAATTATTTTTAATAATTTCAATATCTTTATGTGTCCTTAAAAATCAATTATTTTCAATTTTTGCTTCGTATTTTTCATCAATAATTTCTCTAGTTCCTTCTCCAGAGTTCGTGCTCTCTCCGTACTTGATTCTGCATTGTAACGCAAGTATCGTAACGCAGTCTCCATATCTTTCAATGCCTCTTGGAACTGTTGGAACATCATCCTATACTCCAGAGGCCCTTTTACTCGCCTAATAACATACGAGATGATTTGGAAGTGGAATGATGGAAGCGGCTAATAAAAGTGATCGCTTCTCTGCGAGGCACGGCCGATATCGTTAGGCTGTGGGAGTGGCGTGCTTCCTGTCACCTACGTAGAACTCAACGCGATTTGTCCCGCGGAATATCAAGAAACTCCAAGATTGAAACTGAAGCAAGCAATCGCGCGTCGCCACATGTTGTAGCGAAGGAAACTGAAGCAAGCAATCACCACAGGTTGTAGCCCACGCAGGACACGACCTTTGTTTAGCAGTGAAACTGAGTGGCCTAAGGTCATCAGTATGACGTCATAAGTGCTTATCTGGCGTTCGCTACCTCCAGGAGACGTCTTGGACTGATGGCCAACGATACTTTTTTCAAGCTGCCTAGTGTTGGAATGTGTGGCACTGAGGCTATATATTCTTTTCCAGGAAGAAATTCGTTTCCAGAACGTATTTCCTACGCTCTCTACATCTGAAGTTCAGGTTCAATACAATCGAATCTTCCTTTGCTTATTTGTAATGTAAGTGAAATAGCATCAGTAACTTAAGTTCACTTAAAGCAAGGGTTCGCTAAATCCGAATACATTATAACTGGAGTCAACTGTATTTACACTTTTATAGTCAATGTAATAATTTAAAGTAAAGTATACACAGTGTAACTGTAATGTTAAATAAGCCCTTGAAAAAGGGTCGCAAATTACATCCTAAAAGTCATCTTTTATATTAATTGAAGCAATAAATATTCACAAATTAATTGTATAATTAATCCTGAAGACATTAGGAATTGTTTCCTTCATCAATTCTAGTAAAATATATGTATATAAGAAAGGAAAAGGGGGCCCAGAGGTGCTCAGAAATGTAGTTGTTTCCTCTGATGGCTTTGATTGATTGATTTTTTCGTGTTTCCGGGCGCACCAACTGCTTTGGTCATTGGTCCCGTTAGTGTAGTGCATGTTTTTCTCGGGAGATGGCGGTGATCTTCTCCCGCTGGATGGCGAGATCCGACGCCGACCTACCGTCGGCTACTGGGGTTTCCCCCTAACCAGGACACTCCCACCAACGGGGCACCGCCCCATTCGGGACAACCTCTAAGTTCCCGGCCGGTCTCGCGAAATATGTGGTAGTGTAGGTTAGTGTGTGTGTAAGAGGAGAGTATAGGACAAGGAAGAGAAAGGAAAGACCGCGCGCGGTCCGTGGCCCGTTTGTTAGGATACTGCTCCGGCATTCGCTTGGTGTTGATCGGAGAAACCACGGAAAACTACCAATCAAAGCAGCCGGCCTCTAGTATTCTCCTCCAGACAGCGAGTGAATTCGACCTAGCTGAAAAGCTAGTGTCGAAAATCCTGCCGCCGTCAGGACTCGAACCTAGGACCTCCCGGTCAGAGGCGCTGCAGTGACATCAGTTGATGCACTGAGCTACCGCTCCCGGTCTGATGGCCGTTCGCCTATGCTACCTATTTCGTATAGGTAGGTCAGATTCAGCCACTGTTTGAGGGATAATTCTAGAGCCAACTTATTTGATTGGTTGTTATTCGAGATTTTTCGATCAATACCAGGAGAATTCCAATGCAAGTACCTTGAAACAAGGGTCACGAATTGCGTGCAATCATTATTTCTTCAACCTTGTTTCCTTAAAATCTGGACAATCTCCCGCCTGTAATCTGATACCAATAAATTACATCAAAGTTATAAAATATTGTTTGATTAGTACCCGTTTAACATTAAGTTGGTAATTGTGATGCACAGCGATAATCTCTACTTTATCACGTAAGTGAAACGGTACCTCTAACTTAAGTTCATTATCACCGAGGGTTCGCGCATCCGAGCACACTATAACCGGAGTCAACTGTATTAACACTCTTATAGTCACTCTTATAATAATTTTAAGCAAAGCACATACTGTGTAATTGTAATATAAAATAAAATCCAATTATATCCGAAACGTCATGTTTTACTTTAATTGAAACAATACATATCCACCAAATAAGTAATACCAATAAATACTGATAACAATAATTGATACTAATAAATTACATCAAAGCTATAAAATATTATTTGATTAGTACCCGTTTAATATTGAGTTGGTAATTGTGGTACACAGTAATAACCACTACCTTATCTCGTAAGTCGCTAATACCTTATAACACGTAACAATTAAACCCGGTCCAGTCACATTAATATGACTACCGCCAATGTTCGACATAAACGTGCAATAAACTCCCACGGACGGAAGATGGCAGCTTTAACAGTAGAGGGTACATAAAGCATGTCAGGTGCAAAACAGTACAGTAGTTGTTTGTTAAGTGTCCGCGTGGCGCCATTGTTAAAGTATACCGTGCTTAATGAATATAGTTCACGGGACTGGTCAATTATAAACAATGAAACAATTAGTTTGCCAAAGTTTCGGAATTTTTAATTCCTTCATCAGGTACAAAGCAAAGTCAGGTACAAAGGTTCCTGTCTGTCTTTACATCTGTTGCAGCAACACTCTTTCCGTCTGACTATTCGTCCGTGGTCAACGCTAGCGCCTAAACTGTTCAGCCGATTTTCCCCAAATTGATATTCCCCAACTAACTGCCTGATGTCAAAGCCCCTTGAACTTGAAACCGACATTGTAATGTTTAATGAATCCTCTGGAACATTTTCAAAATGTAAAAAAGGATGGAACCAAATTTTTTGATAAAGTTGTGTGCTCTAATAGCTTAAAGAGCGCTTGAAGAACGGCGGAGGTCTCCTTTTCATTACACTTCCTAATTTTTGAAATTTGCAAAAATTTAACAATTTTGCTCCTTTATACAACTACAATTATTAAGATAACTTATTTTATTAAGGAAATTTGTTCATCAGACACAGATATTCAAAGAAGATTTTTTATATCTTCTGTACAAATGATATGTATTTTTTGCGCAATTTTGCTTCAAACATAGGCAATATTTAAATTTTAAACTATTTTCTCAGAAACAGCTTCAATTTTAAATTGTTTTCAGGTATGTAGCAAAATAATGGTAATTGATGAGATTGTGCGTGTCTCATTTTTGCCACACTTTCAGTATTTTCGAAAATTGAAAAAAATTCAAAAAGTTAAATTCGAATTTCCTACGTTTTAATGAACGCTCTGGTTGTTTTCAAGATGGCAAAATTGCAAATTCAAATTATATTCGAATGTTTCTCGTTGTCGCCTGTCGTGATGATCGTATAACAGAAAAAAATCTTTCAAAAGGAAACACATTTAAGGAAGGTAATACTTTTAACGTAGAACTAATAAATACATTTCTTTTATTTAAAAAAAATTTGATCGCTACTTATATTTTATCACATTATAGCTAAAGTGTTCGGTAGAAATGGCAATATTTTAATATTACTTGACTATTTCCAATAACGCGAGAAAATATATGATGCTATGGCACCTCTAGTTTTTTATAATATTCAGTCGTGGCTGCCTCAAACATGTACTCATGCAATAAAGCTTAACATTGAACTTTACTAAAGTATCAACTAAAAACTGGAAAAATGCAGTGGAGTATGCAGAGAAAATTATGGAGAGTGTAGAAAAAATATGTGATACATTGTGAAAACAATGAATTTATAATACATCTAAGCATGAACAATGAGACGGACAGTACAACTGACGATTCCATGGAAAAATACCGGTATGTAAAAATCAATATACTTATTTGAAATTAATTTACTTGGTAGTTTATTTTTGTAAATGATGTTTTAAAAATGTTAACCCTATTCGTCCTTAGTGTTCCATCCTGAATATCGGAATAAATGTGTTGTGGTCAGTTATAAAATGCAAACAAATAAAATTTAAGAAATGCTTTCATTTCTATTCTTTTAAATTTCTTTTCATTTATTGAAAACGCTTATCAATCAATAATAATTTTCTTAAGATTTTAATTGATTATTTTATTCCTCTACAATATTCAAATTAGATTTGCACACGTTCTACAATGAGATAAAACTTTTCATACCATTTCAGCATTAAGAATTTTAGGAGAAAATTATCAAAATAATGGATCTAAATTATTAACATTTGAATCTACCCAAACTTTCAGTGAGTTAAAATTAACATTTCAATAAGAAAAATTTCATTTGACTCCATATACCTTTTAGAATTAGGCAGTTTCGAATGTCCACCTTATTGAATTTTCTAGGGACCAAAACACGCTGATAAGCCGTATAACAATGATTGGGGGTTATAGAGACGCGAGAAATCGAAATAGTTAAATTAAGTATCGATACATACTGTCATAATATTCCCACCTTCCAACGGCAGTGAAAATAGTGGCAACGTGATCGAATGTACTCTTTGTAATTAATACAAATTAATGAGCGTAATTAATACTCATCTTATTTTCAAAAGGGCTGTAAAAAGTGTTTCAAGTCAAAATTCTATAGAAAATGGTAGGAGTTGCGAAGATAGTTATAAAAAACACGCTCTACCTTTGTTGAATTGCTTTGCTCATGGCATTATAACTTACCCATTAACCTATAATTGCATCAAGGAACAAATGAAAACTTCTTTCCTGCCACTCAATGATAATAGAAAACCTTTGCTAATTCCCAGGCGCTGAATTTAGATTTAAAGTCCAAAATGTAATACGTACCTTTTTTGTGTAAATACCTTTACAATATATTGAAATAATGGTGAGCTTAAATGTTGCTTTTTCAAATGCTGTGTTTAATATTTCTCTAATGGAACTGTGATGTTAAAAATTATTTTTATATATTGCTCAGAGATTATAATGCATCACGGAAGAATTTAGAGCGTAATTTTGTACTTTTGTATAGAGGAAAAAAACATTTTTATGAAATTAATTCTAGAAAAAAGTAAAAATTACGCACACCACCAACAAACATTGTGATAGAATTCGAGAGAATTCATGATTCAGTTTCCGTAACTGTGTTTTTCAGCAATAATCAGCTAACAAATTGAGCTATAAAGGATATAAAAGTTGGTGAACGTTGGTGAAACAGTTCCCTTTGGTCAACAGGACGGACCCAAGGTTAGGAGGAAATAAGTCTAAATGCGAGTGTGAAGAATGTATTTTGAGAGACATATATATAATTTCTTTATATGTTTTAATCACGGGATCAGAGTAATTTTCAGCTCAAGTACCTTAAAGTGATTAAAAGTATCTGAAGCTGCTTTTTCACAACCGTTCAACAATTCTACGAAATTGGGGTCTTTCATTAACTCATACATCTGAGGGCCAATGAAAATCCCTTCTTTTACTTTTGAATCACTCAGTGCATGAAATTTCATTCGTAAGAATTGGAAGTCTTCCCCTTCTTTGTCCATGGCCTTAACAAAAGTTTTCATTAATCCTAATTTGATGAGCAGTGGAGGTACTAAACTGATTTTATTGACAACCAAGGGGTTTGAGAGACGTTTTTTCTCCGGAGACATAACATTCTCGCCGGAGCCAGTGATTGATATCGTAGTTCTTTTACTCTACTGTTGCAAGTACACAATAAATAGCACAATTTTTGTAAAACCTGCTTGCATTCGTAAAATGACGCCTAATATCTAGAAATAAGCAAAGATTTTCATTGATGTTCATTATAATCAATATTGGTAAGTATCAAAACAATTAAAGCAATATTTTTATAAATTTTCTTCATTTAGGCTGCATGGAAAACAGATGATATTTAATTTTCTTAATGTAATAGCTCTATCCTCAAGCTTGCTTTGGAAGCGTCTAAGAACAATGGAAAATCATACGAAATATATCATAGCCCCAATGCTCGCACGAGGTTATGGATGTTGTTGCAATTGAATTCTCCTTCAGTCAGCGGCCTATGTAGCTACGATCGAAAATTCTGCTATAATCGGGACTCGAACTCTACAGCATATCGCTCAGAGGCACGTCAATTGATGCCCTGAGCCACTTAAGCCGGTTGATCATGAGTAGGTGATAGACGAAACGATACGTTTGCGAGGGCAACACAGATTGCGGGTGGCGAGCGCAAAGCGGGCGGAGCTTCGCTGGTGCGCTTGCGGTCGGGCGGAGGGCGATGGGGGGTGGGGGGTGGCAAGGTGCAGGGGACGCGTCCAGCCACGCTGAGCAGGCTCTGCGCCTTTGTTTCCAGGGGAACGGGACCCGGGAGGATAATGGTGGTGCTGAAACTTTCATTGGTAATTGTTTGCGCAAGTCGCGGGGGCGCCTGTGATTTGTGAATTAGGGCCCCATCTTCCGCGGGCGCCGGGCGAGGGCCGGGCGAGGGCCGGGCGAGGGCCGGGCGAGGACGGTCGTTCTCCAACTGCGCCCTTCGCCGTCGCCCAGCCCCCCCCCCTCGCCCCCCCCCCACATCGCCGTCGCGGCCACCGCCGGCCTCGGCCACCCCCACCAACCCCGCCGCCCCGCCGCCCCGCCACCCCGCCGCCCCGCCGCCCCGCCGCCCCGCCGCTCCGCCGCCCCGCCGCCCCGCCGCCCCGCCGTCCCGCCCCGCCGCCCCGCCGCCGCCGCCCCGCCGCCCCGCCGCGCCCCGCCGCCCCGCCGCCCCGCCGCCCCGCCGCCCGCCGCCCCGCCGCCCCGCCGCCCGCGCCCGCCGCCCCGCCGCCCCGCCGCCCCACGAACCCACCGCCCCCGACGCCCCGCCGCCCTCGCCATCCCACCGCCCCCACCGCGCCCGCTGCCCCTGGCCTCCGCCGTCCCGACGTCCCCAACGCCCCGACGCCCCAGAACCCACCGCGCCACCGCCACCCCGCCGCCGCCGCCGACCCCGTTACCCCCCGCCCCCACAGTCCCCGCCGCCCCACCACCCCGCCACCAGCCCCCGCCCCACCGCCCCACCGCCCCCGCCGCCCCAACCACCCCGCCGCTTCCACCGCCACCTGCCTCCCGTCGCCCCCGACGCCTCCGACGACCCCGCCGCCACCGACCTCCTGCCGCCCCCGGTCTCGTATACCACGCCATCCCGCAGCCCAGCCGCCTTCACCGCCCCCGCCACCCCTGCCGCCCCCGCCTCCATCCGCCGCGCCGACCGCTCCCGCCGGCTCCGCCGTCCCTACTACCCTCGCCGCTCCCCGCCCTCACCTCCCCCGCCGCCTCCAATGCTCCACAGCTGCAGATGCGCTCTTTGGTCTGTTCCCTCGTTCTCGCCTTACGGGCGCCGGCGCCGGTGCCGCGTCTTGTGGCGAATGGCTGCCGGCGTCTGGGCGCCGCCGTCCACGCGGCGGAGATAGCGCCCAGCCGTGCGCCATGCATACAAAAAGCTCAGCTCGCCCCGCCTCGCCTCGCATTGTTTACTACTGTTGTAGCAAAATTCTACGTGCACATCTGCCTAGTAGTCGCACTGCTGAAGCTTCTGGGATATCTTTCGCTGTATTCACGTCCCTTTCGTACAAAAATGAGTGGATTATCTTAAGAAATACAACAAATTCAAAAACGAAACTACTACAATAAACAATATTAAATTTTAGTATGGTATACATTGCGTATATTTCAAACAGTTTTACTCTTCTTCAGTCAAATTACTGCACTTATCTCACGTTTAGAAAATGTCAATAGCAAAAGTGGCTCAGTGCATCAACTGATGTCACTGCAGTGCGTCTGACCGAAGGTCCTAGGGTTCGGGGGAAAGATTTTCGACACTAACTTGTGAGCTAGGTCGAAATCAGTCGTTGCCTGGAGGAGAATTCTAGAGATCGGCTGCTCTGATCAATAGTTTTCCGTCGTTTCTCTAACTAACCTCAGGTGAATACTGGAGCAGTATCTTAACAAACGGGCCATGGACCGCGCACGATCTTTCTTTCTTTTTTCTTGTCCTATCCTCTCCCATTTCACACACACTTATACTAACATGCACTACACTACCACATATTCAGGGAGACAGGTCGGGAGCTTAGAGCTTGTCCCGGCTGGGGCGGTTCCCCGCTGGTTCCCCACTAGCCGATGGTAGGTCGGCACCGGATTTCGCCATCCATCGGAGATAGATCACCGCCACCTCCCGATGAAAAACATGCACTACACTTACGACACTAATGACCAAAGCAGTTGACGCGCCCTCAATCACCAATCAATCAAACAAACACGATACAGAATGTGTCGATGGGTTTCCCTGTAACCGAATTCCAGTAAGAGAACCCACAAATGGGCCCACTTTTGTCCGTCGATTCAACGATTACGGAAGATCATTTCAGTGGCCTACATTATAGTGAATCTCTTTTAGTCCTGTGAACTTGTATTAGAAAAGATGCAGAGGAGAGAATTTGAAGGCGGAGCGAAACGCGGATTAAGGGGGCGGGGCGGCAGCCAGCGACGCTCCCACGTCGCGCCCTCCGCGGCGCCTCGAGAGCTTCCCGGCGTAATCCGCCCGCCCCCGCCCCGCCCCCGCTCCCGCCCCCGCACGCGGCGGCGACCGTCTGCGGCGGCGACGCGTCTTCTAATCCACGCCTCCAAGTCTCGTTTGCCGCCCCGTCTCTTGCAGTTGCCGCCCTCGCCCTCGCCCTCGCCCTCGCCCTCGCCCTCGCCCTCGCCCTCGCCCTCGCCCTCGCCCTCGCCCTCGCCCTCGCCCTCGCCCTCGCCCTCGCCCTCGCCCTCGCCCTCGCCCTCGCCCTCGCCCCCGCCCTCGCCCTCGCCCCCGCCCTCGCCCTCGCCCCCGCCCTCGCCCTCGCCCTCGC
>BLKR01006287.1:0-60468 GCA_011170035.1 Teleogryllus occipitalis
CTCGGACCCAGCCCTCGGACCCAGCCCTCGGACCCAGGCCCCGGACCTAGCACTCGCACCCAGCTCACGAACCCAACCCTTGGATTCAGCCCTCGGACCCAGCCCCCGGACCCACCCTGGATCCAAGCTCTGAACCCTTACTCCTGATCTCGGACCCAGGCCACGCTCCTAGCTCACACACAGTCTTAGCGCTCAGAACCCAGGTACCAACCCCAAATCCCGGACCCAAGCACCAGTCCCCGAAACAGGACCACGGATTTCATCTAAAGACCCTATATCCTAGATCAGTCCTGTTCAAATCGTAGTCGTCGGCAGTTTACGACCGACCCACCCAACCAACCAACCAAACGAACGAACTTGCAAGACGAAAGGGGAAGGAGAAATCGAAGGGGCGGATGCAGCGCCTTCGGGAAAAATTCACACGTAGGCGCCGACAAGGGCAGTTACGGAAGGAGTAGACTGCGATTTTTACATTCATCAATATTAATTTACACGAGTATACTTCGTTATTGTCGATAACAAATTCATTTCAGCAATAGTTGTACTTTCCTCCGACGTACAGTAAACGCATTCCTTCTTCCATGTTCGCATTTCCTTCCTCAGGCTCTTTTCATGCTCCTTTCGCGATCACGGAAAGCGTTCGGAGGGGCCGGCGCTGGCGAGCGTAGCCCGTTGAACTAGAAGCCGGCTCAGCGAGTGTGAAACTGCAACAGGTCTGCCATAGACTCCTCATACTCCAATACTCCTCTAGTGAAACGGATACCAAGTCAAGCTCACCCTAATGCTTCACTGTTTTGTGGACTACGACTACTTCTGTAGACCTCAGCCGCTTGCAGCTCAACAGCCCCACGGTTCCTTGGAACCTTTCCTCTAGCATCTGAAGATACCCGTACTTCCTGATCCACTCTCTCTTGGGACACCGATGGCAAGGCAAGTCCCCTCGCGGACCATAACCTCACCTTAGTCACATTTTTACGGGCACGAAAGGCACATGGCGTGATTCATATCACATTAAGGACATAAACAATAAACCTTGAAATAAAACCGATATTGCTGTTCACGGGGTGAGTCATTTCAGGAGGTTAAATAATTTTCAAAAAAATAGCTGTATAGGTTTTGATTAAATTTTGTTGTTGGATAGTGTAAAGGACGTTTAAGAGAATGGTGTTGGTCTTATGTTTGTTAAAAGCCATAATTTTCCGAAAATTGCAAAAGTTCAAATTTTTTTCGGCGTCTTCCTATAACTAAAATATTAAAGATAGAGATTTCCCCCCAATGAAATCTGTTCCTTAAAGATACATTTTGAAATAAGATCATATACAATTTTTCGAAAATTTGAGTCCTTTCACGTAGTTTTGCGTGAAAGTGCGGGCGAGAAAGTACGTCCTGTTTTAGCAACACTAGTTGTAAGTAGGAGAAAGAGAGGAATATAGAAGTATTGTTTGGATAGGATGTCGGTTTAGCTGAGGGAGAAGGCGAAAACCACTCGCTTTGAATGAATCGCGGGAGTCCCCTGCCATCTCGGCAGTCGTCCAGGTGTCTCTGGCAATCGACCTACATGGTCACCGACGACGGGAGAGAAGCCGTGAGAAAGCGCGCGTCACGTACTGCGAACGATACCGTGACGACGGAAAAATATTTCGCGGCGAGACAAACGCTTCAAACGCTCCTAATTGTACGGCAAATACCTTAACGCTTCGTGGCAGACGTAAGAAGGTGAGATGAATGTGGTGACTGCGGTGTGACCAAGTGGCAGCCTCTTTGAGTGATCTTTGAACTTGGCGAGCGTTGGGTAAAGAAAACACTCCAGCGCTGTGCGAAAATGCTGTTTCCTGTCGTATTGAAAGAAGTTGTATACTTTTGAGTATTTATAAAAGGTTTTTGGTTGCGAATAAAGATAATAAATTATTCATTACGAGCTTGCGAATGGATCGTACAAAGTAATAATGTTTTAATCTCAAAGTAACCTTCTTAGTGCTGCAGCAACTACAGCGATACATTTCTATTTGCACAACTTCAAACTTCAGTCTCTTAATGAAACAATATTTGCATTGAATGGCTACAAAAGAAAGATGTTTACTGATACTACCATGCTATTGAGTTGGCTTGACAATCGAATAATGATATTTGCAAGTGGTAAGACGATATACGATTACTTGAAGCACTCGCAAAAGCTTGTTTTCATCTTTGATGAAATAATTTTTGTGGTGTTGTTCGATCTTTATTACATGAAATTTTATTTCTGACAAGAAATTATCATCATTTCTTACAAGAAATATTGAAAAATTAAATTTGTTTCACGTGCACGAGTCTTCTCATCGTTAATTTATCTCTCAGTTTCACGTTAAATACTTTTCTCTTTATCTTCAGATTCTTTGTGTGGTTCGCAGTCATCTTATGTATTCGATCTCAAGAGCGACCAGTTACTTTGATTTTGTGACGTCCACGACAGAAGAAGGAAGAAGGTAAAGTAGTTGGTTAAATCAATTTACCCATTTACTCTTGTGAACTGTTTTACTGACGAGACCGCCGAACGCCAATCAATAACGCAAATGTCATAAAATATGTTTTAATTACAATTTATTGAAGACATGTGAATAATTAAATGACTAAAGCCTAACCAAAACATCGTGAGTGGACCTTGAACAAGCTTATCGTTCATGAAAGGCTACAATTTAAAGTTACAACTTCCTCTATACTACATTAATCATTTGTCAACAAGAGTTTTCTATTTTCAGCTCAATAACTGTCGATTGTATGCTAATGTCACAAGGTAAACTTTGCATAGAAATGTCTAGCGCTGCAGAAGCATGTTACAATGTAAACATGCCAATTTTATCGTACGGATCGTATGTCAACCATAAAGAATCCTTTTGAATTCACTGTATCTCCCGGAAGAACTGTATCTCTATGACGAGGACATTTCTCTGGAACGCCCACTTAACGGTAGCTGAGCTTCCTTTCATTGGTAGCATTTCTAAGTAGAACGTATGACTTTATTAAGCTATCGATTCAGAGCATCCATTGTGGATTTCCCTAGCGATTGAAATCATTTCCGTAATCGTATAGATTGAAAATGTTATGCCCATTTGTAGGAAATGTAGTATCTTTTGAATTAAATCAAGGTTCCTACATATTTGAGTGAATAAATAATGAAT
Organism: Teleogryllus occipitalis; assembly: GCA_011170035.1. Classification (NCBI taxonomy): domain Eukaryota; kingdom Metazoa; phylum Arthropoda; class Insecta; order Orthoptera; family Gryllidae; genus Teleogryllus; species Teleogryllus occipitalis. Next base: position 3,159 of record BLKR01006287.1, read on the forward strand.
TTATTTATTTTGTTTGAGGCTGAAGCCTGTACCATTCGATAGTACGTGATTAGTACAAAAATTATCTTGAATGATGAAAGAATTATAGATTGAGTGCAATCTGAGCAATGATTGATTGATAGCAATAGGTGAGAACCCCGCGAAAAACTTCCTCCCCCCTCCAAGAAAAACGAACAAACCGAAGACTACTATCACCACCTCATGAGGTGTCAAGAATTGCAACTCTGATATCCACATGTCCTAAAGCAGATAGAGCTGTTAACGTGTACCTGCGGAAAATAAGCTTTTTTGAGAGTAAATAAGGACGAAAAAAAAAGACTTTTATGCGTGAGATTTGACGCACTATCAGGACTGCAATTGTGTCAACGGGGCTTCACATATTTGTTATTCGGTGAGAAGCGAGCAATCGCAAGAAGGTTGGATGAGTTGCTTGCAATTGCGAGTGTCAAACATTCGGTGCTCGCCTTATCCGCCGCGTTTCGGTCTTTTGACTTCGAAGGAAAGCGAACATTCATCGAACATATTAGCTGTTCGGCATTGGACGAACAGTAGCTCGCTGCTCGGCGAATGTCGAATGTGTTAACTTACACTAAAATGCATTACACTACCACATATTCTGGGAGACCGGTCGGGAGCTAAGAGCTTGTCCCGGCTGGGGCAGTGCCCCGCTGGTGGGAGAGTCCTGGTTAGGGGAAAACCCCGCTACTTGACGGTAGTTCGGCGCCGGATCTTGCTATCCAGCGGGAGAAGTTCACCGCCATCTCCCGAGGAAAAAAATATGCACTACACTTACGGGACTAATGACATAAGCTGTTGACGCGCCCGGAATCATTAACAACCAACCAACCAACCAACCAACCAACCAACCAATCGAATGTGTTAAGCCGCCTTCAGAAACAGCGGCTGGAGAGAGGTAGGCTGTTCAAAGGCGGAAGGCAGGCGCAGTCGCAGTCAGCGGACGGAGCGGCCGCGTCGACAGTCAAAGAGGGAGAGAGAGAGAGAGAGAGAGAGAGAGAGACTCCCCTCTTTGCGGCACGCGATATTCGTGCTCCGTTAATCGCCTCTCGCGGCGCTTTCCCGTCCTTTCTCGTCACCCTTCGATCCTCCACCTCCTCCTCTGCCTCCTCCGTGTGAAGCGGCGGCGCTGCCTCCTTGATCCCCCCCTCCCCCTCCCCTCTCCCCATCTCCCCCCCTTGCGGTGCGTCCTTCGCGTGCGCGTGAAAGTGCGCTTGCACCCGGTGGTTTCTAGATCCGCTGATACTCCGCGCGAGACTTTCCCCACTATTTGCACAAAATAATTTTTTTCTTCTGAAAAGTGGCGATATCGCACGTGGCTTTGATTACACGTTTCGATTGTTGTTGGCTTATTCAATGCTGTTGTTTTGTTTCTTCAATTTCTGAATATACGATTAATTAAATGCGTTAAAATATTTTGATGTAGAGGGGGCTTCGTTTAAAAGTCCCTATTAATTATCTGGTCGTTTTATTGTATTTTCTCGTTGAATTTGATAGTTTATTGAAACTTGTTCAACATGATGCGTGAGGAGCTTCATTTCTGGCGTAGTACTGTGATGACAATTCAAGGGAACGTCATGTACTAAAGCGATGAAATAATATTACAATGAATGAGAAAGAAAATTTGCATTCGGAAACAGATCTCGAATTTGCTGTGGACCTATCATATTTTTTTAAAGAGAATAAAATTATGTTGTCTAAGGATATTTGTTATTCAGTAATGTAAAAACTATTTAATAATAATGATAGTAATAATAATGACAATTTTGCAGTGTTATTATTTAGTATGTGCGGTGAAGTAGATTGTCCCTTAAAAGATCAATTTTAAAATCGCTTGAAAATTCTAAAACATTTTTTTGAAAACAAGTAACGTTGTGAACTGTTTCAATAGATTCATCAAGGTCTTCATTTTATATTCTTCGTGTTCCAAAAGCAGTAATTTATATATAAAAATTATCAAGAGTTATAACAGAAAATATTATATTTATTGAACATGTCTATCAAATTTAAGCATTTCTGCATCACACGTTTATATTTACATTAAATACAAAACATCAGAAATAGTGGTTATTAAAATTATCACATAATAAATTGATATTTATGAAATACGTCGACTGGGCCTCCTGTATACACCGTTTGAAATGAGCGCTTCCGGTACGCAATGGAATTGTGTGCCGTCGTGGACGAGTAAGTGACTTCATAGAGTTGTGCCTCACCTTACTACAAAGGTACTTCTTGAAAAGTGCGTCGAGGTTTATCAAATAATCACCAACATTTATTGGACCAATTACGACTGTGGAACTTTGCAAATCTAATGATAAGGGATAGATTCGAGTCCCTAGAGCACTTAACTTTCATAAAAATATTGATATTATGTTTCGAAACAAATAAAAAAGCATTTCTAGAATAAATTAACACTTGCTGTTGAACATCAGATTTCTCGCATTACCTGTTCCGTATTTGCTCTGAAGTAGTATTCGACAGTATACGATTTGAAAGGCAATCTCGTGTGTATGGTTTTCCTCAAAGCGAACATATTTTAATAGTTCATAAGAACAGTGTTCATTTACGAATTCATAAAAACTATTTTTTTCATAACAAAGAAAAATGTACATTAAATCAATCAAACGTTACCAGATTACTTAATGTGTTAATATTATTGCTTGTGGAAGTCTAATGAGTCGTAGAGTCAACACAATTTTTTTCTTTTTATTGGTTTTATCGTGTACGTACCATTCTTTGCAGATTCGATGGAGTAAACATTAGAGTATTTGACTTTTGTATCTGAGTGTGCGGGTTCGAACCTGGCCAAAACCCTCATTTTAAAAGCGAAAACATACTTTGTACGCGGAAGTAAAGCCGGCTGTCCCTTGTTGCAGATTTTTGACATGTAAAACACCTTTAAACCTAAATGACGCCTCTGCACTAAATTTTAAACTCGTTGATCTCACTAATAATACATCCTTCTACAGATTGGCCTCCTAGCAATTGGCATTCCACGAAACACATAGTAACTAGTCTCTTTGTTCATGAACAAATTCACGGTTAAAACTAATGATCTCAGACCGTTCAGCTGTAAAGGTTCAACTCTAAAGGTTATATTCGGGTATAAGATCATCGCATGTGATGGATTATTTCTTTAGCTAACTAGGCGCATGGTTCGGACCCTCTCTTGATAGTTTTCTATATTCATATTTATTTTGATTACCAGGTTCTACTCTTACAAATTATTAGAGAGAACCTATAGTTTGGACATGCTTAGGTTGTCTTATGATAATAATTTGGCTCTGGGCATCGCGTATCAACAACAACGCCATATCATTTCCAACCGTAATTGAAGTGCAACCGTAATCCCCATATCATTTCCAACCGTAATTGAGTACAATAGTGGTATAAACCTAAAAAATGAAAAGAGTTATTGTAGTTATTTGTTATCTAAGAAGGTGATCCATCTTTGTACATTATTGGGGCTTGACGAGTTTTCCTCTATAAAGTTAAAAATGAAGCCACTAAATTTTGTCTTCACAACTCTTTCTAACCCCAACAATGTAACTTTTACTTTTTTTCTCCGTTTTCTTAAAATGTGTCTTAGATTGCTATTGCCTTTACCCTTTCAATTTTAACCCTAGCAATACGAGATAATAAAGAGCAACGTTTATTCCTAAAGGAGAGAGGTGGGGCTCCCCGAGCCCCTTCGTGTAATTTGTACAAAAATGTGTGTGTTCTTATCAAGAGATGATATATTTACAGATCAGTTGGAAATACAAATTTCTTCAAGGAATCCACTTTTAAGCACAATCTGATATATTATACTCTCCTTCGCAAGTATCCTTCTATTTCCCATTTAGCAAACCTTTCTGACATTTTCAATGAATAAACAACTAAAAATACTCGCACTTTTACCGCCAGTTCTGTTCAGAGGCTTTTGAGGAAAATAATGAATGCTGACAGCATTTCCTACGCAAACAAACAAACTTCTTCCAATACAGATGAAAGGGGAAAAATAATACAATCACTAAAAGCACTATGGAAAAAAACTTCTACGAAGGAAGGATTTATTGAACCCGGACTAGAAAAACGCAGACATAAACTTGTTTTTTTTAATGTGTATCTCGAAGATGGAATTGGGCACGTCTTTTCCCGTCTTTCTTGGTCCTGCAAGATGTCGCATGATCGCAACCGTATCAAGCAGAGCTGCAGATCAAGCGACTCTAACGGCAGGACTGAGAATGACGCAAAAAGGCGGACCGAATTCCATCTTAGAGATACTACCCACAGATGCCACGTTAAAAACCCAAGTACAGAAAAAGTGATCACGTTATATCTTCTGCTATTCTTGTGGAAAACGAAGAGTGAAACTACCTCAACAATTACATTAATTCTCAACAAAGTAAAGCATATGAATCAAGTGAACTGAAAGCAAAATAAGGGTGGACCCTTTGATTCCCTTCGCCCTTTGAATGTCTATGGTTAAACATTAAGAAATCTCCCCCCCCCCTCGACCACGGGTGGCGCCTCCCCCAGCACTTCCGGTTCATTACGCGCCAAGTGCTGCGGGCGTCGCCGGCAGCTCGTCAGCGGTCGGTCACGAGGCGCGTGCAGAGAAGCCTTTGGGCGCAGAAGAAAGTAGGAAGCGCAGGCGCGGGCGCGGGCGCGGGCGCGGACGCCGCCGAGTGACATGCATTGCAGAAGTTATCCAACTGCGAATGTGGGTTGGCACTCGCCGCTTCGCGCGCCACTTGCGCGCGCCCGATGAGCGCCTCTGGACACCCTCTGCGGCCGCCGCGTAAGACTGGGAGGCCTAAGCACGACATCGTTTCCAACCAGATGCCTGATACAGTCATTTCCATTAACTAGTTGAAGTGTCGTCTGTTTAGCGTACGCGTTTAATCCATTAGCGCTCGAATTAGTTTTGCTGCACCGCGCACACTCATCGTCGTTGCTGAGGCATTGTTGTTAGCCACAGTTTTTCTTCAATTATTTATTTCCTCCTGTTCAATATTTTTGTCATATATATATATATATATATATATATATATATTGATTTCTGGCAGATCGCGACGGAACGGCGTTCCGTAATCTCGGGAATAATTATTAAATTATATTATAAACATAACTATTTCGATTAAATTAATAATTAATTTGGGACACGTTTCAGGTTTCAGGTCCTACAATTTTAGCTCAAACAAATGAAGCTCACACACACACACACACACACACACACACACACACACACACACACACACACACACACACACACACACACACACACATATATATATATATATATATATATATATAATTTAGATAATGATAATAAAGATTAGTAAGTTTGAAATAAATTTTGAAATAATAGTTAGGTATTGATTAAATGAACATATTTAATAAAGAATTGTAAAATGTGAAACATGATTAAAAAATGTCACAAATTAACAAGGTTTGAATATGTGTAGCCATCTGGTAGTATCTTTTTGCAACATTCAACGTCAAGTATTTACGTTGCGAAGAGCGTTCTAAAGCGTCACATTGTTTATGAGCATATTTCTATAAAAAAGTAGTAAAACCGTGGATCTTAGCTGCATATTCCCAGTCAGGTTTCGTGCGGGCCCACCATCATTTGTTTTTTATACCGGCCTTTGTGGTCGCCGCTACGAAAAATTGGAAGGCCGAATCACGAAGTCGTTACGACCTTGGCTGTGTCGATGTTACAATATTTCCATCTGTTCTGTATTAAAATTATCGGCTATTTAGCTCATGAATTTAATGTACCGTTCACTTCATTCTAACTGCTCATACAATAAATTTTATTCATACTTTTCGCTCACTGAGGGTGGAATCGAACTTCAAACTTCAAAAAATTCAAAATATTCTTACTAGTTTGAAGATACAAATTAAAAAGTAATAAAAACGGCAGGTTCATTGAAATTACAAATTCCGTGATGAGAAGCCGATTAGACGAAATATTCCAATCGCAAATGCGGTTTCTCATACATGTGGAGGTTTCCTAAAGCAAACGTATGAATTTTGGAGTCATTGCCAGACTCTTCCGAGAATTTTGACATTGACATTGTTGTTCAATCTCCGATTGCTGAACTTTCGTATTGTGCGATGGTTATTTCGTGCCGAATAATAAACACGGTGAATCATGATAAATTATGTCAGCATGTGTTCGATACAGTACAAACATTGAGTGTCCGACCGTTTCGGTTCTTTGGAATTGTTTTAATAAATATGCAGATGACTACGCTTTGTACACTTCGTGAAAACTACTAGGATCGAATGTGATTTTTTTTGGCGTTGAACGAAAAATAACTCGTAATAATATGGCTAGTGATATGGAAAAAAGAGGTCAATGTTTCCATAACTTCTTATTGCCAAGTAAAAGGAATATGAGTATCTGTGATTTCTCGTATCGTAAGGAAATACTTGTTGTAGGTGAAATTTCTCAAGCAAACCATTTGAATCGCTTGAATGCCGGGAATAGTGGGTAATGAGTTAACTCGCTTTAGAAACCTGATACGTGTAAACAGGTCGAGATGACGAAGCCATAACCCTTTCTCTGCGCGCAGAATGCTTCGCCTTGTCGTCCGGAGGAGTTGTGTGCAGACGTCTCCCTGGCATCCGTTTCCCGTTCGACATGACGCGTGGCTTCTCTCCTTTGAACCACTCACCGCCAAACGCGATTCATTGCGGCCACTGGGGAGCACCTAATCGCGCAGAAACATCTCGAATCGCAGAACGGATTCGCAAATTCCATCGTAAGTGTACGCACCCACTGCATAAATCTGGACAAATCTGCAAAAAATCTTGACCAATAAAACCTGTTTCTAATTCTGAGATTTTTGTGTGTAGATTGGTTGATATGTCAGTGTTTCGCTGTGGGATTTTCGAGCTCGAATCGCAATTGAGTTTAATGTAATACCACGTTCTTCCATTTAGTCTGTATCTTCTATACTTTATTTAACGTGGCGCCTCAAGGTCACGAGCTGGAAGGAGATGGAGACATTGTCAACCAAACGGTGGCTCCAATCCAAAAATTTAAATTGTAACGAAGCTCCTGATTAAATGACAGCGTCCCCCTCTTCGTTCAGTTTGTGGCCTTGAGGCGCCACATTAAAAAGAACGGAAGTATAAAAGAGAAAACCCATCTATACAATTTTTCAATATAACAAATTTCACTGCATTGGAAGATGTCGAATTCATTAATTGGCATATTGTCGCAAGTAAGAAATTGAATTAAAAACGTAAAGGAAAATGGTCAATATTAATGAATTTAGGAGAATGTTTGCAAAATGGTGACTCTATTTTTTATCAATAATTGATTGCAATAGTTTCGTCCAAAATTCATAATTTAATATTAGCTTACAATGATTAGATGTACTGTGATGTTTTGAGTTTTTAAACGTTTGTGATAATGATAGAAATGATCCCCTTTTTATTTCATTACCTTAAATTCAGAAATGAAAAGAATACCAAACACAGGCTACTTCTAAAATAGCTTTCCAACGAAATTAACCACTCGTTTTCAGTTTCCTATTTGTAAAACCCTGTTCGATTTAATGATATATTACATTGATCGAAGGACTCTTGAATGCTTTTATACTGATATTTGGTGCAATTTTACGTGAGAAGTTTTCATTTTCCATCAGATAATTTGCCAAACACATTCCTATGGAAGTGAATACTTGTCCGGTCTGCTGCAAAATCAAAAGTTGCATATGAAGCACACACTAACACCATTTGGTAAGACAAATATACATAAGCGCAACAAAATTCTTTGCTCGTACATCATTATAGAAATATAAATCCAAAACACTTGAACAAACACATGAGCTATAATCTTGACAAAGACGAAACTAAGTATATCTCAAGAAAATGGATGCGCATTTTTAATGCATTATCATTTTTATATCGCGCGAGTCATATCTTTGTGTTCCTGAATTATGTGTTGATTATTAAATGTTAATTGACGTTATTTCAAACGCAATAAACGTGACACATAATACTGATACAACAAATTTTTGAAGAGAAAAGGGCCAGCTTTAGTGTTCCTAGATAATTTGAGTTTTTGTTATTTCTCCATTAATAATTTTATATTTTTACTGAGTTACAGTATAAAACTAACATTTTTAAAAATTGGGAAAGCTCGTACACATTTCCTTTACTATGTAACTAATAGGGCAAGGTCAATAATATGTGGAAAATGAGTACTGTCACAATCATTCTGATTGACAGTCTGATTGACTTTCGCACGACAGGACGGTAATATATTTAAGTATCGTGTTTATTCGTTTGTATCAGTTTAACCATTTAATTACTGAAATATTTACCGAACAACAATATGTAAATACTTTTTAGGAGAGGCAGTGTTTTAAACGGTCTAATGACTCGATATTTTGGCAATATATCCATGTACTGCTATATCTTTACTACTATAGCGCATATAATAATTATTATGTAGAACTATAAGATATGGAATGCGTTGTTTGTGACAGTCATGAAACTTCATTGTTTAAACAAAACGTTTTTGTTTTATAAAGTAATGTGATCAGGAAACCATTGACACAAATGTTCTATTCCGTCATTTGGAATACACAACGTCAAACTAGTGCGCCCGATCGTAAATTCATATATTTCAGACTAAACTTTGGTTTTTTGGTATTGAACTGTAATCTCTTCTCAGGCTTCCCGAGTGACAAAGCCCAGCATTTTCCTGGCGCCGCGAGCCTTCCGTAGGCTCGTGTTCCGTGCGCGCGTTGTAGTCTCCGGCCTGGCGGCGTGCGCCGCGCAGGCAACACGCTCATCCACAGCACATCGAGGGCGCTCGCGCCCCGTGAAGCTCTGTTTGCGTTCCACGGAGCCCTCCCCCCTCTCCGTCTCTCTCCCATCGACGGCGGACGAGAAAGCCCCCGCGGCCCTGAAGGTTGTGGCGACAGACCGCTGTTTACCGATCGGAGGCATTTCGATCACCCCCCTCTCCTTTCTGCGGCTCTCCCTGTCGAGTTGGTGTTTTCGACACAGAGCGCGTGGACAACGATCGGCGAAACGAGACGGTGTAAGGGGGCAATGGAATTGGAAAGAGAGACTGCGCTGCCAGATTACGATATGATACATCGCCGGTTGTGTACTAGTAGAGACCAACTTAAGTGTAGGAGATTTTAGATAATTTCGTGATATGTTATTAGAAGCTCCGAAATCAGATTCGAAGTAGGTTTATATTTAGTACGCTCTGACTCAATTCATTTCTCGTTTAGTTTGTGATCGAGATTTATACATTCATATTCTTCACTTCATTTTACTCGCACCCCCATTAGTAATTGCATATTGTTTATTGAAAATCCTGCTAGGACGGGCGTTGCCTCGCTGGCGGTGGTGCTTGTCGGAAAGTGTGCCGCGGGATCGCAGGGGCAGATGAGAACAGTGCGTTATGCAATGTTGTCTGTAGGCCACGCTGCGCCCAGAGACGCACTCGACTGCAAGCGAAAGATCGCGGTCGAGGAGATGATGGCACATTCCTCGGCTGTTGAGGCGCCTCGCCCGCGGCGCTCCACCTCATTCGTCGACCGCCGCCGCCGCCGCGTCGCGCCCCCGCCCCGCCCCGCCCCCGCCCCGCCCCCCAGCCATCGCCCGCTACACCCCGAGGCGCCTACGCGAAAAGCCTCGAATTCCTCGGAAGGCTTGCCAGTTAAATAACAGACGATTACACCCTTGTTTTGGTGATTCATGAAAAAACAAAAAGGTTTTATTGGGTTGTGTCGACTATTCAAACGTAGGTAATTACGTAAAATCTGTTGACAGTGAGAGAAATATATTGCTGTTCTATTTCTATAGATTGATTTAGATGAAAATGAAGTGTTCATTTTTTAAGTTAATTGATATGTCATCCATATATGATTGTAAATGCACTCTTTTCCATTGGAAAAGTATTAAAGATATTTTCTGAAATCGATACAATAGCCGCTGACAACTTACTAAAATATCGCGGCCACCTCAGAATGAAATCGTACGCAAAACGCGTCTTCATTGACTAAACAGGTCGAAATCGAAGATTCCTAGCGCGGCTTTTCACTGCACCCTTAACGTCCAAGCGATAAGATTTGGTGTAAGTTAAAAACCTAAGAACAAACCTTTATTTACATTTGTTTATGAACTTTATCAACGAGAAAATTCTGAGACCCGAAAGTGTCGCTCACTTTTTGAACTTACAAGCTGAGTTCTAGGACGTTATTACCTAAAAAACCTGCCGCGATTGTCGAGAAAGTAGATGACACTGCGTTGGTTCTGCGAAAACCAGTTAAAATGTTATTGCTTCCGCCAGTGTGGTTTTGAACTGCGTTAGCACGTGCTTGTTTCTCCGACCACTGGGCGCGCGAAAATGCAGGAATTCTGAGAATTTAAATCACGACGCTTCGTTTTGCTCACGAGAATTTTGAAGTATGTTTTCAAAAGGAATAATTCGACTTCATACAAATAAAAATGAGGTTTCGAGCAAAACTAAAATGACAATTGAATCGTTTAACCAGATAGTGTAAAAACAGAAAAAAATCTAAACAAAATGTGAAGACAATTTTTAAAGCCAAAATTGGTTTATTACCAGTTCTGTCAACTCAGACCAAAATGTTATTAATGAGGGGGGTGGAATTAAACTACAAGAGAAATAATAGCACTTTCTAGTTCTGAGTGAGATCGATAATATGTAAATGCATTCAGTAAATCTCAAAATCAGATTTTTGGGATACAATTGCTTATTATTTCAGTGTTAATCTGGCGAACGATTCAATATTTTAATCTAATGGGCACATCGAAACTTCACAAAATGATCTTGAAGGAACGTTCTGAACCATAAACACTATGTATGTTTCGGACAAATTGTCGAATAAGTCCTGAAACCGTCGGAACCACATTTCCAAAAAGAAAAAAGTCCACATAATCACGCCGAAGAACGCGAAGATGCACTATCAAGCACTTTGGGCCCCGGGCACTTGCAGGGCGGTGGAGGCAGCGGCGGCGGCGGCGATGGCGGCACTCGAAGCGGTACTCACTTGCAGCGAGGGCGAGCAGATGCAGCAACAGCAACCACCTCGGCTTGTGCACCATCGTGTGTGTGCCGGCGTCTCGGGCACGACTGAGCGTCGGCGCCCGCTGTAGCCACTCTTGTAGGCCGCCACGGTGCCCGCCCGCCCGCTCGCTCCAGCCCGCCGCCGCCCCTCCACCGCCGCCACCGCCAACATCGCCCCCGCCGCCGCCGCCGCCACCACCGCCAGCGCTTACTACCTGCGCTGAAACAATTAGGCCAGCTTCACGGCTCCCCCACCCCCATCTCCGCCTCGCGCATTCATCTCTCTGCCACAGTCGCCGTAGCCGTCTCGGGGGTTTCGATGTAAGATGCTATGCAATCGGGAGGGTAGCGGCGCGTTCAACGTCTCCACCTATTGGACACTTGCTGCAAAAAAATTGTATGCAAGGGATTCTGATCTGTTTAACATACATCTGGTTTGTTTAAAGAAGGGAGAGAAACAAGTAATATTGTTGAAGGTAAGTGAAGGCGTGAGAAAATCTCCAGATGGCGGTTGCGTGTTCGTGCTTTCACTTTTAGATTGCGGTAAAAAATCGGTTCTGTACATTGCTGTTTTGTCAGGAAAATGCAAAAGATTTTTCATTCCATAATTTCATGTATTATTAACTACTCCTTGTATTGTAAAAATTCATAAAGTTAGAGTTAATAATGTAGGAAATGTTTCTTTTGTCTCGGAAGCAGAACCTCTTCAATGTTCTCAAGAATGGTCGAATATTGTTGCTTCCGCTATAGAATTTATTTTATAGGAAGTACACAGAAGACCTTCAAATTTCTATAAGTGACCATTCAACTGAATTACGATCTGTATCGTGGAACAATTAAAAATGTTTCATAGTGATATATAAAAGCTGTAGTGATAGAAATGCGTCTATTTGAAACACACATTTTGCATACGAGAAGGTGGAACGGTTGTGATTCCTGGTGTAGTCGGGGATATGATCGTATAATCTCGTGGAAAATGTAAATTTCGAGATGATCACCTTAACTAGAAAATTCAACAGTTATTTATGCATCAAAACACATTTTTGCATTCGCGTAACCGACTTATGGAATTGCTTGAATTGTAATTTGCTTATTTCATAACAATATTTGTTTTCTCGAGGTTATCAATTAAATAATTTCAGGGACTATTTTTGGAGATATTCTGACAATTTGTTGGAATCATATTGCCAAATATGAATTTGGGCGAGGGTTTTAGAACACATTTCATTTTTCAGTTAATTACAATTGACGTTCTATTTCATATCTCTACTACAAAATGTCCATTGTTATCCTATATTGGCTATGAATATGCAAATCAATCAATTTTAATCTGATGTTAATGATTCGAAAGCAAAACTTAACTTTATATTTCAAACAAATTGAAGGAACTGAAGACAATATAGAAGGAAGCAATTTCAGGCACTCAAATTATCCTATTTTTTTTATCTCCAATAATTATATGATCAGTGTTTCAGATTCATATTTTTAAGAAATATAGGCAAGACTGTTCAAAGTCGGTTAATACAACGAGGTTGTTATTCTCTATAGTTAAAAGTCTAGTAATAACTGGATAACATCCATGGTAAAATTGACTTTCATGTTAATGTTTGCTGATTACTTATGAGAATGCTATTATTACGTTCAGATGTTTTATGTCTTTGTTACACTTCATTTTAAAATTTGTAAAATTGTTTGAAAAGTTGTAAATATTTCTTAGAGGATACTTTTTTGTTAATCAGATCAGCCAATAAGAATGTTCATTTTTCGTATTTAAGTACTCCAAGTGTCAATAATTATCTTGCATTCACTTTCCTTTATGAAATATTTTTTGTTGAAGTGTTTCACTTTAATTTTTCGATACAGTCCTACGCCATTTTTTTATTCTATTTAGTCTGTACTAATGGAAATGATCCTGTAAATCGAAGTAATACATAGAAATATAATACCTTTATATAATCCTATCCGAAAATAAAACCAATATATAGTCTAGAAATATAATACATAAATGTAGGGTTTAAATCAAACAAATATAATGTGGTATGTTGTAGTACCATAATCCTACACACTCCACTTATCCAAAAAATGCTTCCTCATTCATATCCACATTAAAGAATCTCACGTTTATGAACTCGGTTTTAAATTTTCCAAACAATATTAAATATTATGGGTTGTTATGAACCCTTCTAATTGTAAAATGGTCATTAACTTTGAGTGTATCCTAAGTAAACTTGCATATAAATTATCTTATACTTCTGGGTTCATTATATGAAAATTTGATGCAATGACAATATTATTAGTACGCACTTTTTAAAGTTACAAAACACGCATTATCACTCGTTAATAGTCTTCTCAGAAATCTCAAGGCATTATCAGTGTAAAACAGTACCTAACAAATTAATTGAATGTTAACTGACAATGACGAAATATCGGAATATGTATACAGTAATTAAATGTATTTTTTCTCTCCCCCTCATTTTGTTGTTAAGCAGAAAAAATGTGAAACATCATTAAGAAGAACAAGTGTCGGGAGAGCAAGTTTAATGGCGTGAGCCTTCAAAAAACCTCAGGTTTAATGGAAATAAGTCTTAAATTCCGTCAGAAATTTCGAATTTCCCCATTACGTAAACGTAAAAGAAAAATTACGATAATTTGTAGATGCAATATTGTTTAAAAAATGCATATTTGTTTAACAAGTATAAAGAACTTAGGAGTATTACAGGAAAGTAAAACAACAAATATGTTTGGACCTTTCAACATTTTGTCACTTACGCTGAAATTATTTAATCAAAAACTATATTCAAAGTTTAAGCGTTAGAATTTGAAGGACATGAGAAAAATAAGCAATATGTGTATTTAAGGAACCGGAAACAAATTGATAACCTTCCCCGTATTACTCCGGATAAAAAGAAAAAAAAATCAAATACAGAATTGAAGACGTTAAAAAAAAATCCTGAATGCGTTCAATGAACTTCATGTTTTTTCATTTCCCACTATTAAATCATTCATGCAGAGCCACAAATCCAAGAAGTTAGAAAAATATTTTGGTGGATACATGCCTCATCGAATTTGTGCTTTTTTTCTAGTAAAGTAACGTAATGCCCAATTTCGTACTGTTCAAAAAAATTGATTTTGAAAGCCTCTTTCTTCATGACTACTTTACATGATTTAAAGAATACACAATTTGAAAAAAAATGGAAACATATTTTTTGCTTTTTTTCTAGTAAAGTAACGTAATGCCCAATTTCGTACTGTTCAAAAAAATTGATTTTGAAAGCCTCTTTCTTCATGACTACTTTACATGATTTAAAGAATACACAATTTGAAAAAAAATGGAAACACTTATGTTAATCAAAGCATTTTAATTCTCACAGGGTAAATGAAGTCTCTGTATCAACATATATAAGAACCAACTAGAATTTTTGTTGCAATGAATCAAATTTCACTTTAAATGCGCAAATGAGTGTTGTGCAAGTATATTTAGAACAAATTTCAATTAACATTAGTAACGTCAATAGCTGGGATGGTCATACTTCCCTCTCTTTATCGAAGTGGGGCTAGTAAATATATTTCATCTCAATCTCTTGTTAAAAAAAGTATTTGTGTTTTGCTTGTTTGTTTAAATTGTTTTTATACATTTAGATTTAATTATAGTCAATGTGAAGTATCTGTAGTGAGGATTCATTTCAATATCAGAGAGAATTCAGTAATTAACAGCGGTTCACCAATGTAGTCGTAGGTGCACTGAAAAAACAACACACACGTGTTTTTCCATAATTCTTTGAGAATATTCTAGAGTGAACTAGCAAATAATTGTGCCAGTCAATATGTCATCCCAAACGGGTCGTAGTTGCTAAAAAAGTAAAAATAAAAACGTTTTAAAAATAAATCTCTCAGAATCTTCTGGATGCATATAAACAATCAAGTCGCGTCCAATGACTCATTTGTCTTGATTGTTTGGTCCTGAAGTAGTCGTGACGAAAGTACGCTTTATTGACGATAATTGTCAAATGAATAAACGTAACGTTAATCATAAAAATAAATCTCTCAGAATCTTCTGGATGCATATAAACAATCAAGTCGCGTCCAATGACTCATTTGTCTTGATTGTTTGGTCCTGAAGTAGTCGTGACGAAAGTACGCTTTATTGACGATAATTGAACCTCATTTTGTAATGAGTTATCGAAAAACGTAACGTGTTGTGGGTTGTATTTAATCATCAAAAACCCGTTTTGTGGGAGGTTATCGCCTACGGTGATAATCACATTCCATTTCTCCGACAATGCGAATTGATTGGCTGTATTTTTACGGATCTTTCTATATTATGATCTGTCCGACGCAACGCGAATCCTTAGAGAATGATTTATTATATTAACGATAATTTTTTATCATAATGACGATAGGTAAACCTACTAATGTAGTGGAACATGACTATTTTTATTCTGCCTATACTTTTCATTAACTCTCAGTTTCTGAGGACCAAGTAACTTATTGATTTTTAAAATTTATTTTTAGTATTAAGGATCACACATAAACATTGTGAGCATTAAAGTATCCACCATCGGAGGTGTCAGGCTAAACTAGTTAATTTAAATATTTATCAAGCAACCATTTAAAATTTCTCGACAATTGAATTTCGTTCATTAAATATAACGTATTGACTGTTTATGGAATACATTGCTTTATTTACCAGATATTTAAAATAAATTTACTTAGAGATCCTTTGTTGAAAGAAGACAAATTAACACACAGTTCACTCTTTGATTGGCAAAGTAAAAAAAGCCGACGAATATTCCTAGTGTAGCTAACTGCCAAGGCTTGCAGAGCAAGTAAAATACAAATCTGAAGCTTGTTTTCCTTTAACAGTGTCACAACTCAAGTACGGAAAAGCAATGTATGTGATATCTGAAGTGAGTGAAGGTAATTGTCTCGCAAAATCCCAACAGTATATTTTCTTCGAATGTCACAAAGAGACAAATCTGCTACACCATTCTTTAAATTCAATTCAGTCAGACTCAACAACCTAGTAGTTGACGTACCTAAACCGTTCACAGAATTTTTCCAAAGTTATTTCGCAATGTATCTGACTGATGGCGCAATGATTCTTCACACCATTTAGATTTCAAAATATTTCACTATTTATACATTTTTAAGAACATCAATTTATCCGTGTATCCTTAACAAGAATCTTATTAAATAATATGAAACTATGTTTCTTGAGATATGCACACAATATTTTGAATAAACTAATTCTATTATGTTCTTTATTTAGTTGTAATGGACAAAACAGTATGTGATTCATGAGATTCTTATTTAATTATTGATTATATTCAGACATTCCGGCTCCTTTTTCGCCCCACGTGCTAAACTTTTCCATGCTGAATACTATCTTATTTCATCTTTCTGTGCCATTTACCTCCACAATAACAGTACCTCAACTCTTGAGTTGAGTACTTGAGCGGCCAGGGCGTCTCTCCGCCGCAGGAGGCGGCGGCGCGCGGGAGCGGCGTGGACGCGTAGGGGACCGTGACCCGTCGCGCGCGAGCACGGGGAAAGGGAAATGCGGCTGCGGCGAAAGGAGCTGCTGCGCGGAGCGGAGCTGAGCAGAACGGAGCGGAGCGGAGCTGAGCAGAACGGAGCAGAGCAGAGCAGAGCAGAGCGGAGCAAGGGGCCGGCCCTAAATTACGCGAGGCGATTTTGGCGATTTTTCGACTCCCCCCCCTTAGTGAAGGGGCCGGCCCTAAATTACGTGAGGCGATTTTGGCGAGTTTTCGACTTCCCCTCCCCCCCTTAGTGAGATGTCATGAGATTTGGCTTGACCCCCTTCCCCCTCTAATCTCATGTGAGATTCTCCAAAATGCGTATTTTTTATGTAAATACTTTAATTTGTGATGACTGCATAGCGATTTATTAAAAAAAAACATAATTTACTTAATTACACTTATTAAATGATAAATTTTATCAAAAGTTCGGTTCATTTTACCAAACGCTCCGTATTTTTTTCTTTAAAATTTCTGTAAAAACACAGGTAATGAGATTTATCTCATTAATCATTAGATGTTTGGTAATTTTTGTTAACTAGTATACTAAGCTACTTATTATAGCATTCACATAACCGCTATAGAAATCATTGTGCAAGATTTACCTACATTTTAGAATAGAAATTTGTTTTACTTGTCACAGTTTTCTCGCAATTTAGCACTGTTTTTAGCGAAAAAAAATCGAATATTTGCCGAAATCTTCCCTCTCCCCACGTAAGATTAGGTGAGAATCGCTTGACCCCCCCCAAAGGCCTCGCGTAATTTATGGATGGCCCCAACGCAGACCTGGGAGGCGCGCCGGGACGCTCGGGAAGGGCGGAGACGCGAATCGGCCGCTATTGCCACGGCGCTCATGCTCAGAGAACTGTTGTTTAGCTTTCCCAGAGCAATTATCAGATGCGATTGGAGGTTTTGATGATTGTTTGGGATACGTGATGGTTTGTGTTCGTTTACCAAACCCCAATCACAGGCCTTACATGCTTTGTGGATTCGAACCCATAATACTAGCCGAGAGAGATTAGCACTATTGAAAATGGCCTGTGTTATTTAGATGGATATTGGCCTTCAAGATTTGTAAACGCCTATATTTTCTCTATAGATCTGATGAATTTTAGTGGTAAATGTTTGTGGTTTCTTGTAACTCTACATTAGAACTCTTAATCTTCCAAATTCAACTTCGTCTGTTCATTATGACTCGAAAATGATTATATTGAAAGATTTTATTAACATTTTTGCACTTTTCTATTTATTATTGTTATTCATCTCCATGTGACCGTTTATAAGTATTTCCTTTTAGGTATGTATAATAATTTTTAATTAGATGATCGGAGAAAAGGAAAACAAAACAAATCAAATATTTGAAACTATTAAATAAAATTAAATAAGATAAGATAGGGAATAAATTGATCCTGAGATTGTTTAAAGAAAAAGTTTATGAATCATTTAAAAAAATAAGTTTACTGGAGAAAAGTAGACCATACGAACACAAGAATTGCAATGAACAGGTTGATCATCAGAATATTTAAGTAATCGATTATTTACAGATTTGTTGCATTTGAAAGATTAAAATGTTAAATGTAAAATTTTAAATGTTTAGTTCTTGTAGGAATATAAACGACTTACTCTTGCACCCACAATCCAAAATGTCAGGTGCTTTGGATAGATAAACACAATAAGGGCTAAATAGCAAAAAAGGTATCTTGTGTGTAATTTATATCAATTTCGTTGAAACTATCTATTGCTCGTATTGTTTGATTAATATTCTTGTCCATTGATGAGTCATAACTAGGGGCGGATTTTAATGAAATGTAATTTTTTCTTTTCACTCTAGAACAATGCCGTTTAGTATAGAAATTAATTTTATGTAATGACAAAAGGAATTGACTAATTTTTAGGTGTCTTTTTTTGTCTTTTTCGTTGATTTCGACTAATACGTCATTCTTAACTTTTTCTATAATTTTTAATGTATTTTCGCCGATTTCATTGATTTTAATATCATTGTAATGGTATTTGCTTCAAATAATATTTACGAGATGCAACAAACGGAGTTCCTGAGGAGCCTATTCGATTTCTTCGCTCTGAAATTGTAATGTCAGCCGTTGTATGTAAATTAAGGTTTCTGTGACGCATATCTGCGCCATTGTCTATTTATGCGATTTCGGGATAACTAAAAAAAGAGATTTCCTGGTAAAGAACAGTTCAAACCAAAAGTTTGTTAGCTGAGTTCACTTGAACGGATAGAAGCAGCCTCCATTAGATTTTTAAGGTATCCAACAGCTTAAATTTTTCATCCGAACTCGTTTTGATCACACCTTTTTCATAATTTTTCTTTGCTTTTAGAGCATTTTAAAAACATTTTAGAGCATTTTATTGATCAATTTTGGAGATGTTTGGGTCATCAAAATCCACTCCCGAGTAATAACAGCTATGTTCTTTCTTAGATTTCTCTTAGTACTCTCACAAGCTAGTTTCAATAACCCAGGTATAAAAAAAAGTTGCCAGATCCAAAAATTTGACACATGTTTCTCAATGTATTTCGACGTTCTAAATTCGAATCTGAAGCTAGAATTGTGTCATCACAATATAACTGTTTAGAAACCGCAAAACACTATCGTGTCATTGTATGTTTGTTTTCGGGGTTTGTTGTCAAACCAAAGACACGTGTTTCTCTATGTATTTCGACGCGCTGCATCCGAATCGAAGAATGAATTCCACCACCATCCTCCAATTTTTTTTAAAAAATCGCGTTCAGCTCGTTGAAATACATAGAGAAACATGTGTCAAGTCTTTGGGTCTGACAACTTTTTTGTATATACCTGTGTATTTATTGTAGAAAGTATTATAAGTAATGTATTTAAGTATTACAGAGAATACCTTTTATCTTCAGCACTTTGACAATAATTTTGTAAAAAGGTAATGATTAATTTCGTTTTTGCATGCAACTTTACTTTTTTAATTTGATTCATGTTTTCTTTTATATTAAGCTCACACACGCGCATGCACAAAGATGCAAACTTTTCAAGCGTACCAAACAAGAGGTTTTTCAATATACCTTTGATTTATCATCAATAAGTATGTGGAGATCCGTATCAAGAAGAAAAGTTAACTGTTTTGCAAAGAAATTCTCCAAGAGTACGGATGTACGAATTGTAATTTCTTAATATTCGTGGAATGTACTCTATATTCTTTTATTTATCTCGTGGCTTTAGTTGGACAGCGGTGGCATGGTTTTAGTTTCGCGGTCAGAGTTTCAGCGTCGCTATCGTAGAGTCCCTTAAACAGCATGAATATAGAGTTGAGACAGTATCTTTGATGCAACTAAAGAGCATATATTGTAGAGCAGGGCTGGTCAAGTGGCCGGCATGCCCTGGATAAGGGATAATCTGAGAGAGAGCTGCTTGTCAAGTCAACCCGATGGAAAGGAGGGGAGAGGAAGGGAGATACTCAGCTTTAGTCTGATAGCACGCAGGCAACTGAAAGGAACATCATCAGCAGTCTGCTCTGAATTATTGCATTTGAGCAGCCCTGCCTTACAGAATGTTTAGAGGAATATAAGGCAGAGGGTTTGGGAGAACATCCGAGAATCCGTTTTGCTCACCGCAGATTTCGCGTTGAGTGATAAGGATTTGAACCCAGACATGTCGCTCGGTTTTCACTACACCCTTATTAACTAACAGATGCAGCTTAAGAAACAATCCTTATTACCAAAATATGGATTTTACAGTTAGAGACAAAAAATCGATCTATTTCTTTACAGTAAAAATGGAGATATGGGTCAATGTTCCTTAAACGTGGATATACTTACTGTTTCGTCTTACTTCCGAGATCAACTTCTAAATTACCTTAAACTATTTTAGCTCTTGCACCTACATTCTATTTTTGTAATTGTTATTATCACTGAAGCAAAATAATTTCAGTAATTTTATTTAATTTTGGTTCAAAGAATAGGCACGTTTTTCTTATTTTTTCCGACATTGGTGATGTACTCGTATTTTGCGTGCTTGTGTCTGGCTAATTCCTCCACCGAGCATCTTCCCTGTGACTGCCCACTGCCCTCGCTGGAGGAGAACTCTAGCTGCCGGCTGCTCTGATAGGTAGTTTTCCGTGGTTTCTCCGATCAACACAAGCGAATGCCGGAGCAGTACCCTAACAAACGGGCCGCGGACCGCGCGCGATCTTTCTTACCGCTTCCTTGTCTTATCCTCATTCCTTACACACATTTACACTAACGTGCACTATCCTAACACACTGTCGGGAGACCGGTCGGGAGCTTAGAGCTTATCCTCGCTGGTGCAGTGTCCCACTGGTGGTAGCTACCTGGTCGGGGAAAACCCCTCTAGTCGACGGTAAGTCGGCGCCGGATCTCGCCATCCAGCGGGGGAAGAACACCGCCACCTCCCGAGAAAAACACGCACTACACCTAAGGGGACTAATGACCTCAGTAGTTGACGTTCCCGGAATCAGTAACTATCAATCATTATTTTCTCTCTCGTGAAATCCCTTACCTTCTGCACTGGTAGCGGTTTCTCAGTGCATCAACTGATGTCACTGCAGCGCCTCTAACCGGGAGGTCCTAGGTTCGAGTCCTGACGGCGGCAGGATTTTCGACACTAGCTTTTCAGCTAGGTCGAATTCAGCTGCTGTCTGGAGGAGAATTCTAGCGGCTGGCTGCTCTGATCGGTGGTTTCTCCGATCAACACCAGGCGAATGCCGGAGCAGCACCCTAACAAACGGGCCACGGACCGCGCGCGATCTATCCTTCCTCTTCCTTGTCCTATCCTCTCCCTTTACACACACACACTAACATGCACTACACTACTACATATTCCGGGAGACCGGTCGGGAGCTTAGAGCTTGTCCCGACAGGGGCGGTGCCCCGTTGGTGGGAGAGTCTTGGTTTGGGGGAAGCCCCACTAGCCGACGGTAGGTCGGCGCCGGATCTCGCCATCCAGCGGGGGAAGATCACCGCCATCTCCCGAGAAAAAAACATGCACTACACCAACCGGACTAATGACCGAAGCAGTTGACGCGCCCGGAAACACGAAAAAATCAATCAATCAAAAAACCTTACTTTCTGCCGACCTTGGGGATGAACTCGTATTTCGCGTTCCCGTGCCTGGCTAATTCCTCCGCCGATCCTCTCCCGTGACTGCCCAACATCTTCGCGGTGTCCGCGCACTGTACCCGCGCGTCGTCCCCGTGCCACGCCTGCCGCTTTATAAGTTTATAACTCAAGACAAAGAAATTAAAAATTTGAAAATTCAGAAATTTTAAGACTCCATTATGGGAGTCGTTTTAATATTATTTTTTATTTAAACATAAAACTAAATACAAAGTTTAGTGAATTTGATTCAGTGAGATGTATCAGTATAATGCGGGTTTCTAATAGTATGTATGCGTGTTTCTGCACAAAACAACTACACCGGGCTAACGATGTCCTGCCTGAAAGGATAACTTGGCCGATATGTTTAGGCTATATTTTTTCTTCGGCCAGCAATAAACAAGCAGTGCACCCATGTGCTCTCACTATCTAAGAAGGCATTAGTTTCATCACCTTGCCTTGAATGCGGAGTCGGGAAAAGAGTATTTCGAGCGGCTAGGTTCGTCAAATCTCTCACACTGTGCGCCGGCCGCGCCGCGCCTGCGGGCGCCCCCGACCCCAATGCCCGGCGCCCGCCCGCCCGCGCGCGCGCGCTAACCTCGGCCCTTCCAGGCCTCGCCACCCCGCGCCCTCTTTTCGCGTGCGCCTCCTCGCGCCCCGAATAGCTTTGTCGTGACCTCCCGTTCATTAGTTTCATCTTCTCTCCGGCCTCCACTATTGCAATTCGGTCGACGCTATTGCTCTCAGCCACTTGGTTCAAGTATGTTCGAAGGTTTCTTGAAAAATTTCCTCAGGAGGCCAACTATGTTTTTTTTTCATAAACATTTTTAGTGCATTATCCTTGACGATGTGTGTGTGGTGGTTTGTCATCACTTCCATGACACGATGACACAGTAAAATTATTATCTCCTTGTGCGGGTTCAAGTAAACAACCGAAGTACAGAGCGGTTGCTACCACACTTGACTGCGCGGAAGAGGAGGTTTTCTGTAATAAAAATGATTCAAACTTGCCGCTAAGAAGTCGTAAACATTGTGCTTTTTTTGTGGCACAGCAAGCTAGGAGTTGTTGACTGTACAAATACCTAAACACTTCAGTAATAATAATAATAATAGTAATAATAATAGTAATAATAATAGTAATAATAATAGTAATAATAATAGTAATAATAATAGTAATAATAATAGTAATAATAATAGTAATAATAATAGTAATAATAATAGTAATAATAATAGTAATAATAATAGTAATAATAGTAATGATGACGATATTTTTATTAGTGCCGAGGCTCAGGCTACTGAGTCTGCTTTTAATGGGAATTTCTTTTCGAAATAAGAGATTTTCTTTCCGACAATTGCTACAACGCAAATATAGAATTTATATTTTTGATCTCCGCGCCCCGAGTAGCTTTATCGTACCTCCCGTTCATTAGTTTCATTTTCTCTCCGACATCTACTGTTGCATAAACGGGTACGCTATTGCTTTCAGCTACTTAGCCAAAGAATATTCGAATGTTTCTTAAAAACATCCTAAAGAAGAACATGAAGTTTTTTTGTATTATCCTTGACAGCATGCGTGGTGGTTTGCAGTTGCCTTCCCTGTCACAATGAAATGATTTATTCCTTTATGAGTTTAAGTTCATACCCGACCCACTGAGCAGTTGCCACCACACCGGTTTCTTCTGTATATGTATTTTCCTAGTCGAAAGTTGTAGAAACGCTTTCCTAAGCGATTGTGAGTTCTTTTTACGAGTTACTAGTATAAACTGCCTCGAGGATCTAGTATATAAGAATTTCTGTGCAAAATAAAAATTGTTCTATCTAACAATCACCACAACACCGACATGGAATTCGTATTCACGACCTCCCCGCTCCAAGAAGCTTTATTGTGACCTCCCATCCATTAGTTCTATCTTCTCTCTAGCATCTGCTGTTGCATTTAAATCTGAGCTATTGCTTTCAGCCACTTAGTTAAAGTATGTAGGAAGGTTTCTCCAAGATTCTTCAGGAGGCAAATGATTACGAAATTTTTCATAAGCTTTTACTTCCATGCAAAGTATAGGTCTCGTAGAATCGACTTCATTTCTTCTTCTTTCCTATGTCAGCAAAGATGAATTGCTTGATTGTCCTAGCATCCATTTGTAAACACTCATTGCAACCTGAATCTTTTTAGATCATGAGGATGTTCCGTGTGAGGATAAGTCCATATCCATTCCTAACATTTGTGGAGGTACATTACCGAAAGAAAGATCGCGTGCTGATAGTGACGCACTGTTTTTGTCCTGACAGTCGTCTAGGATTGATCGGAGGAAACTACGGTAAAAAAGATGATCTGACCAACTGGCTTCTAGAATTATCTTCCTGGCAGTTGCATCGTTTATTCTCACTACTTTTTTCTTTGCCTCACTAGTTCTTTCATTTGCCCTAAAATATATTTCTTTGACGTCGGAAATTCGTTCCATCAGGCATAAAATCTGGGGCCTTTATCTGTAACACAGCAGACATCAATGACACCTAAATATTGGCATTGAAATTAACGATGCCGAGCAAGCCTTGGAAGCAGGTCTTTTAATGCAGTGCTTTACGTCTTGTCTCTTGTTAAGTACGAAGTACAGTTTAATGTCGGTAGAGACGGCAAATGTCACAACTCCTTCAGAGTGTACTATCCTAAAAACTAGTGGTGCTAAAACAGCACATAATTTCTCGCCTTTAGTAATGGTTATGTAATACTATTTTTTGTAGACGAGCTTTATAAACGACCTTTTCTGTTGCAAGAAATCGTTCATAAAAGGGCCTTTTACGGCACAAATGATGACGTATTAGATTTTACGGCACGAATGATTGCGTCATAATACATTCAGCGAATCGAGACGACAGAATCTTGGGGTGATAGCGGTAAATAAAACAACCGACCACCATCTTCTCGTACAGATGTCAAATTTTCGAGACGTCACAAGGAAGTTGTTTCGTAATATAAAGCTTGATTCTCTTAAAAATTTATAATGCTGTTATACAAAAAAAAAAAAATAGCGTTTGCAACTCGTTAATAATGTTGCTTTATTGCATTCATACAAATTCGAAAACGTGCTCCTAACATCGTTCGTTTTCAAAACATGTACTCATGCAATAAAGTTTAACATTATAAAATAATTGCATAAACTACTATTATCCCACAATTTCTCTGCGAATTAATACATCTCAGTCATCATTTTTTGTAAAACTTGTTACAAATTATAATTTGGTACGATAACTAAATATTTTGAAACAAATATCAACACACATTTGACAGTTGTAGCTGCTTTCCGCACAACTACATTATGTCCCACAATGAGTCGTAGTTCACAGAAATTCAGCTGCCGAGTCGTAGCCTGGAATGCCAATCTGTCGCATTACAATCAGATATTCCTGCAGGCTAGCAATTTTTCTTTCATATATTTCAAATAGATTTTAAATAATTTCTAAAATATTAATTTGTAAACGTATAAGAAAAACTTCAATGTAAGAAACGAACAAAGAAATATGATATAATATATAAATCCTAACTTACGTAGCATTCAGATGCCTGGAATCACCGCTATTACGTTAACGAAGCGCAGGAACTTCGGAGTGGGCGACTGTGTTTGATGCCAAATTGCACAAAAAATACTTCTATATTCGAAAATTTCAATATGACCCTATTTGAAGATCTGTTTTTGATGAACATAATTCATTAAGAAAAATGTTTATCTTGATAATTGTAGTTGTAGGAATACATTGACAATTAAAAAAAAGTTTTGCTAGTTTGAAAAATCAAAATTTTCAACGAACGTGAGACCTAAGCCATTCTCTTAAGCGTCCTATGCGCAATCTGAGGCAAAAATTCAATTAAAATTGTTGATGCCGTTTTTTAGAAAAAAAAGTTTAAACAAAATTAAAAAGTGCCTAAATTTTACGCAAAATTTTGTGAAAAATACACGAATTTAAAACAAAATTGAATATTACCTTATTTTAAAATCTATCTTTTGGGAACAAATTTAATTGAGAGAAAAATCTCTATCTTAAGTTTTTAGTTGTAGGAAGATTCCGAAACAATTTTGAACTTTTGCAATTTTCGAAAAATCAGGGTTTTTAGCGGAAATGAGATCTGCACAGTTTTCTTTAGCGTCCTTCACACTATTCAATGACAAAGTTTAATCAAAAACGTTGGAGTCATTTTTTTTTACAAAAATGTCCCAGAGGATTTATGTAAGGTTTCCCTTAAGATTAAAATTTCGATTTAAAATTTAAGGGGGCGCGACATCAGCCAGATCAATTGAGGAATATAAATTTTGGAGAAAATTGGTTGAACAGTTTAGCCGCTAGCGTTGTTCACAAACAGACAGATGTTTTGCCGTCACTCGAGTTTTCGGTGTGAAGGACCCACAAAACATAGATTCTAGCTACATCCTGTGTTAGAAGATTTTTATAAGTTTAGCAACTGGATTTATGCACATTTTCGTTGCCAGGGCCCGGCAATAAGAATTTTTCTGCCAAAAATTTGCCGGTTTTTCCCGCAGCTTTACATATCTTACTCTTCTTAAGAAGTACCTTCCTAAGGTGAGAAAAAAATAATTTCATGCGACTCTGAGGTTGTACCGTGTATATTTATTAATGTATTGATCGTTTTGGTTATTTTGAGGGCACAAATTTACAGATTTAATTTTGCCGAGCACCTACCATGGTTCTTTTACATGTTACAAACATGACATGGTCACTGTGGGATTTTCCGCTCTTCGAAAAATTACGCAGAACATCATGGATCGAACCCACGTATTGGAGGTGCAGAGACCAAAACGCTAACAACTGACCCACCAGGGCGCGCACTTGAAGCAAGATACGAACTTGTTTGTTTAATACCTATTTGGATTTCCAAAAGACGTCACGTTACGTACTAACGTTTTGGCCGTTATTCTGTGACCTTCGTCCGGGCGAAATACAGTTTGCGAACGCGAGGACGAGGATAGAAATGTCTGTAGGGAGCATTTCGGTTGGACGCAGCGTCTACCGGAGGGCCAAGTAGAAACTGTGGCTGCGGAAGCGTACGATTTCAACTTCCTTTTTCTTTCTCGCTTCCGTTTTTCTTTTTTCTTTCTCGCTTCCGTTTATGCAGAAGAGAGAAAGTGATGTATCGCTGCGCGAAGAAAGGACGAATTTTCGGCCGAAAAACTCTTATTACAGGGCCCTGTTAGCGAAAAAGTGGATAAATCCAGTTGCTAAATTTACAAAGAAATCCTTTATCATGTGGTGTGGCCAGAATCCATGTTTTGTGGGTCCTTGACATCGAAAAATCGAATGACGGCAAAACGTCTGTCCGTCCGTGTGTGAACGTTAGTGGCTAAACTGTTCGACATATTTACTTCAAAATTCAAATTCAAATATTCCCTCAGCGATGTGGTGACCCCTTGAATTTGAAAACCATATTTTATTTTTTTTGGAGTATTTTACAAGAAGTCCCTGGAAGATTTTCAAAATTTAACAAAAGGCGTCTTAGTTTTTGATTACATTTTGTTGTTGGATAGCGTGGAGGACGCTTATAACAATGGCGCAGGTCTCATTTACGTTGAAAACTGATTTTTTGAAAGTTGAAAAAATTCAAAATTTTTTCAACGTCTTCCTACAATTATGAATATAGAGATTGTATTATGAATATGTAGATTTTATTAGTTTAAGGATACACTTGCGGGAATTCTGATGTGGTGGTGTTGACGTTCTTATGAGAAGAAATGAGAGAGGCCATCTTCGTCAACATATTAATATAATATATATTAATACATATTAATATGTTGACGATGATGACCTCTTTTATTTCTTCTCTTAAGGGTACACTGCTAATAAAGGTTTTTTTGATAGAATCTTTCCGTAACCAATAAAGAAATAAAAATCGACCTGGTCCCCATATGAATGAATGTAAATTTTATTGGCCTTCACGGTTTAGCCGCTAGCGTTTTTCACAGACGAGTAGGCGAACGGACAGATTTTTACCATCAATCGATTTTTCGGTATCAAAGACTCACAAAACATGGATTCTGGCTACACCACGTTTTAGAAGATTTTTTTCTAAATTTAGCTAGATTCCTAGATTTTAGATTTATCCACTTTGTTAGTAGGATGCACACTGCTGAAGAACCACAAAGAAATTAAAGTACAATAATTTAATATAATATAACAATAGCTATATTAATTTGGACCATTAGTCATTTCTTGCATACCAAGAAAATCAGTAATGTTGCTGTGCCTTAACGCAACACATGAATAAAATATATTTAATAGTAAGCGATCATCCTTGGGGCATAGATATCACATGATGTCAGATGTAATGTAAGAAGTAGCACGAGTATGGGAATTGTAAGAATGTGCATAATGAGAATAGGTGGAAATAATACAATCATTTGTATTTTTCAGGCAAAATCGACCGATGAGACACACGTAGACACCTCTCAGATGACCAAAGAGAGAATTTTCATTCAATTTCTTCCAGCAAAGGAAATTTGTAATTTTCACACGCACGCGCACGCACACACACACGCACGCGCACGCACACACACACGCACGCGCACGCACACACACACGCACGCGCACGCACACACACATGCACACACACACATATGCACACACATTATTTTCTTTGCCAGCAGGCAGTTCATTCATTTGGGACACGGGTAGTCGGGGAGTGTGCTGAGATTCGACATATCCAAGTGTCGACTGCATCGTTTCTTTGCAATGAAGACTCCCGGGGCAGAGGCAAATTTAGAGTAGAAAAAAACGAGGGCATGAAAAGGGAAACGTGAGTGCGGCGTGCGTGCGCAAGAGGCGTTGGCGTTCACGCGCTCGCGTGCGCACGCGGGGAAAAGCGCGCGCAACGATGGGCACACTCTGCACTGTCGCATGGACTAGTTGGCGCGTGTACCCGCCCGCCCGATATGCCCGCCCGCCCACCCGCCCGCCATGCCCGCCCGCCATGCCCGCCCCCGCCCGCCCGCCTGCCCGCCCGCCCGCCCGCCCGCCCGCCATGCCCGCCCGCTCGACATGCCCACCATGATCGCCATGCCCCCATGCCTGCCATGCCCGCCATTCTCGCTATGTCCGTCATGCCCTTCATGCCCTTCATGCCCACCATGCCCTTCATGCCCACCATGCCCACCATGCCCGCCATGCTCGGCATGCTCGCCGCCATGCCCTTCATGCCTGCTAGGCCCGCCATGCCCGTCATGCCCGTCATGACTGCCATATGCGCCATGCCCGCCATGCCCGTTCGCCCGCCATCCCTGTCCGCCCGCCATGTCCGCCATGCGCGCCCTCCCACGACCACTACGCTCGCCCACACTCGCCCACGCATGTTTGCCCATCCCCGCCAGCACCCGACCGCCCATGCGCGCTCGTCCCTGCCTATCCGCCAGCCCACCCCCGCCCCCTGCCCGCTACTCTGATGTGCGTGCTTGGGCTGGGGGCGGGGGGTCGTGGGCGCAAGAAAGAGTTGGCGCGAGGGAAGAGAAGATATTGGAGTTTCGGGCGGACGGACGGGTGCTGCGAGTCGCTTGGATGATCTGCACAGCGCTGCGAAATTGCGCGCGCAGCCGCTGTTTACTTTCGAGAGCTGTGCACCCCTCCCTCCAAACAAGCGGCCGCCGCCCCCGCTGTCCTTGCGTGCGCACGCCGAATTGGCAAATTCGTTACCACCAAACGTAATGCTTTTGGGATGCTTACTGATAATGTGAAAAGAGTACCATTTACGCCAAAACTGTCGACCCGCTGATAACAGAGCCAATTATATGCAAAAAAGTTTGCGCTGGAATGAATAAATGTAATTAATCCATACAATTATTATCCAATGATTGTTTTTGGATTTATAGAAAGCAAAATTTTACGAAATGCTGTCCACGATTGTAATTGATCATAATATTATGTTCATCAATAATCGTTTCATACTTTTTTGATACACTACATTATCCGTTTTCCGTTGTAATGACCAGAGATGGGGGTCCACGAAAAATCTAAAACTCCTGATAAACTAAATACTTTTATTCTTTCAAATTGTGAGTGACAGTAAAATACCAATTACAGAAGGTATATAAAATGTGTGTAACAGTTTTGGGTGTAGATATAAGGTAGTTCACGTCTATCTAATACTTATTATAATTTTCGTTGCAAAATATAGTTGTTTTGTTCAATTTTATTATTTCTTGTGATCAATTCTTTCTCAGATTATTTGACGAAATTAGTTAAATAATCCTGTTGCAAATTACCATATTGGTATTGTCAGCTTTTTCAATCCTTTCACATTGTCACTTTCACTAGGAGGTGCCCAGAGAAGGGAAGGGACATACGGAAATGCACAGGGGCAGCGCATTTTTAGGATGTTCTCGCGACCACGCCGGCAGATTCAGAAACGAAAATAGTAGTCTGCGCTGGCCGGTGATCCGTAAATTCAGCATTATTTGTTCCTGCCTCTCTATAGTTTGTTTTTTCCTACATCTGTGAGATGTTATCTTTCGTAATGAACTTTAATAAAGCCACATAATATGTATTTCGTGATTTATCATATCGAATTTTTTTCTTGCGCTAACCAGCAACTTAAAACCACGTTTCGATATGGTGTTAAGTAATTATCAAATGTACTATTGTATGTAGTAATTGCATATCAATGAATTCATATTGGTATTAATAAATTCAAATTATGAAATTTACATTAATAATAATTATTAAATCGGGGTTTTCTTGCGCTAACCAGCCACTCAAAACGTTTTGATGTGGTGTAAGTAATTATAAAATATATTATTGCATGTAGTATTAATAATTTGATATTGAGTATTCAAAAATTAAAATTATGAAATTTACATTATTATTATTATTATTATTATTATTATTATTATTATTATTATTGATAACAATAATTAAGAAATGTATAAAAATTAGTACTAAATTCAACTAGGAGAAAAGATATTAGTAGATTCAAAGTAGATTGTGTATATATAATTCTAAAATGTAGGTACCATAATTATAGAAGTGGCTATAAGAATTCGTTTTGGACTGTTAACGATTGTAAAAACGTTCGATAATTATTGATCAATTTTTAAATTTTTTATTTGCAAAAGTTTCAAGACTAACTGATATTTGTCGTTATATAAATAAATATTTATAGAACAACTGATTACTATGGTTTCGCAACCGCTTTCATTACGCAAACGCTTTCAGATATATTGCAAGTAGTAGCAAGAGTGGAAGTTTGGTGTATCTATTTTGTGAATCTGTTGAATATTCAATCGAAGGAATTTCCACTTATGTTTCCAAAATATGTTTTATGCCTCATCCGATTGCAGAACTTGAATAACATCAAAAGCCAAAGCCATGTTTAATTCTGTTTATTTCCAGGATCAACACACTCCTTACTTCGTGATTCTGTTGAAAATGCCTATACTTTTGTGTACATTTGTTTACCTCACTTTTCGTTTTCTGAAAAATTTGCTATTGTGGAAATAGCACCATTTGAACATTTGAACGACTTCAACAAGAAGTAATTCTTGCTTCATGCTTCTAAAATTGCAAATAATTTCTTGAAGATGGTAAGAACAAATTATCATGTATCGTACAATTAGTTACACCACAGCTGCCTCTCTCGGGTTCACGAAAGGATGAAATTACACACAACGCCTTTTAACGAATTTAAACAACTCCAAAATACGATGCACGAACGCAGAACGGTTCATGAGCGCTTGTCCGTGAGCGTGTCGGTATGTGTGCGCGTGTGCGCTCATGTGTAAACACGAGTGCTTGCGCAGACGAGTGAATACGCGGTCTCCTGTGTCTAGCAAGTATCATCGCTTTTTTTTTCATGGAAATAACATTTTCACCTCACAAAGTGGACCTTTGTAGTAACTGCTATTCTTCCATTTTTATTTTTCCATTCTTCATTCACTAAACTTCTTCCATTCTTCATTCGCTCTTCTTAATTCTTTCGTCTTCATTCATTATTCTCTTCTTCTTCTTCCATTCTTTATCCATTTTTCTTAATCCTTTCTTCTTCTTCCTTTCTTCTCCTTTCTTTCCTCTTTTTTCCTTTCTTCTTTTTTATTTCGCTCTTTCCATGTTTCTCCATGTCTAAGAGTTTGGAGAGATAGACCACTTGAATTGGCCATAATAACTATCTTAGAAACGGTTACAGGTATAGCAATGCGGTTTGTGCCAAGTTATTTTAGATGTTTCGTTTCTATATTTGTGACTTTTTCAGTTTGGAAGTGTTCACACGAATTTAGTTTTTTGAAATGAAAAAAAAATTACAGGTATTCTAAAGTTCTCGAGGAGAGGTATTTATATGTATTGTTAATATTCGAAAAGAAACTGTACAAAAATGCATTCTACATTTACCCAGAAGCCATGTTTGTCGTTATAGCGCTCGCTATCTAGGAATAGATCGAAATATAGATAAAATAGGACTCATTTTGTGAAAGGAGGCACGGCAGAACGGAGCGGTTTGGTTCTGTTCGGGTCGGGTCGTATCGAGTTGCGTCGAATCGAGTCGAATCGAACGAAGTCGAGTCGAGTTGCGTCGAATCGAATCGAGTCTAGTTGTGTCGAATGGAATCGAGTCGATTTGCGTCGAATCGAGTCGAATCGAGTTGCGTCGAATCGAGTCGAGTTGCATCCGAATCGAATAAAGTCGAAGTCAGTGACTGCGATTTTGATTGATTTTCCGTGTTTCCGGGAGCGACAACGGCTTTGGTCATTCGTCCCGTAAGCGTAGTGCATGCTTTTCTCGGGAGATGGCGATGAACTTCCCCCGCTGAAGAGCGAGATCCGGCACTGACCTACCGTCGGCTAACGGGTTTCCCTAACCAGGACTCTCCACCAGCGGGGCACCGACCCAACCGGGACAAGCTCTAAGCCCCCGAACAGTCTCGGAATATGTGGTAGTTTAGTACATGTAGTGTGTGTGTGTGTGTGTGTGTGTGTGTGTGTGTGTGTGTGTAAGAGAGGAGAGGATGGGACGAGGAAAGAGGAGAGAAAGATCGCACGCGGTCCGTGGCCCGTTTGTTGGTGTACTGCTCCGGCGTTCGCCTAGTGTTGATCCGGAGGAAACCACGGAAAACTACCGATCAGAGCAGCCGTTGCTCGAATCGAGTCGAGTCAGCAACTGAATTCGACCTAGCTGAAACGCTAGCGTGTCGAATCGAGTGCCAGTGGGGGACTCGAACTAGGACCTTGGGTCGAGGCGCTGCAGTCGAGTTGCGTCGAATCGAGTCGAGTCGAGTTGCGTCGAATCGAGTCGAGTCGAGTTGCGTCGAATCGAGTCGAGTCGAGTTGCGTCGAATCGAGTCGAGTCGAGTCGAGTTGCGTCGAATCGAGTCGAGTCGACGTGGCGTCTCCCGGTAGTGTCTGATCCGTGAAGCAAAAACGTAATAAACGCGAGAGTGTTGTATGTGTTGTTTGAAAATTACTAACAATTAGTACTCACAACCGTACCCTTTTCTAAGAAACTTCATTCATTTCGATTACATTGTATGTAAGTTGCTGTGTTCTTGCTAACGAAAGAATGTAAAGAAAACGATGCAAACAAACATACAATTCAAAACTATGCAATTGTAAAACTGACTACAATTGCATCATTGAGCAAGAAGAAAACAATATGAAACATGAAAAGCAACCAAGCGCATTTTTTGAATGAGATAATGTTGAAAACTCTACTCCAGAATCGTCATTTCCGGCATATTTGCACATATTATCTCTTACCAGTTACAACAATCGAGCCTTCTGTGAATGCAAAAGTTGAAGCACGGTAAGTCTCCGGAGGTCTCTGACAAAAGGATGGTTGCGTCGAACTCTGCGCCTCGCTACTGCACTAGCGAAAGCGTCCTTGAAAGCAGAGTGGGAGCGGAGCACTCGTGTCACAATTGAGATGCTCAGGGTAAAACGACCAATAGTACACAATTTCGAAAATGGTGTTACAGAATACATTAAATTCGTCCCATGACAATTTGTTGGACGTTCGTGTATTTGAAGTGCTCTTGAGAAGAGGCTGCAAATATCACAGGCAACTTATGATGTTATCAAACAAAATTCGGCTACTAACATTCTTACAATTTTAATCCCTCAAAACCTATAAGAAAAATCTTTCCTGTTTTCCAGCATCCAGTATTTCCACGATAATCGCTATATCTATATTGCTTGTAAAAGTTTCGGTTTCTCTAGTGGCGAAAAGTTCTCGAAGTAATGTGAATTCCAACAGTAATAAGAATTCTTAACACTTATAAAATATTTGTTGATGTACATTTTCTCTTCAGTGCACAAAGTTTTGAAACATCCTGACCTCCCTAGAGATATTTTCATATTTCAGATTTGACGTTTTGTAACTGATGCAGAATCCCCGTGTGTAACTAATTTCTTATTTCTTACCCTTAGGATAAACAGAGAGGAAATATTGTATTTACTTGTTTTTCTTAACTTCATTGATGTGTATTATTAATTTTCGATGTTTATTTTGTTGGCATTCTGGGGTAATTTAAGTAATTGACAGAATCTTATCATTGGCAGTTTTAAACTTCTTACAATGTTAATTCAATATTTGCCACTTTGCATCACAATTAACTAGTGATGCTACCGAATTGTACTTTCTCGCAATTCTTACATAGTTTCTTAATCTATTTAGTTGTGGCAAGTTATGCGGGTAGGAAAAAATCAACCAGAATCTCATTGAACATTTTGAAAATTTTGTGGACATTTTCAAAATGTCCTTTACCAAGAGTAAATTAACCTCAAAACTCAATGAATCCGTTTCAAATTCGCAGGCCTTTGAGTCGAGCCAGATCGATAGGGGAATATTCATTTTGGCAAAAATCCTACGAATAGTTTTTTCATCCTATTTTGCTCCTGATGCTACGCGCTAGTCTTTATCCCTACCCTCCGCCGGTGCACAAGTACGCTGAAAAGCTGGTATTTGGGTCCCGATAGAATGCAGTTTACCCTCTCGGTAAACTTCCCACATAGTGCCTGGGTTTGTCCGCCCTGCCAGCTCACAGCTCCTTGCTATGCAGACTAGTGCCGGAGTTATATCAAGGGGCCACTCTCATGCGCTGTGACAAGTCCCTCCTCTGTGTGGAGTGTGGAGGGTGAGTGGACGGTCTGCCACGACGAAGCTGAGCCCAATAGGCGGCTACCCTAACTAAGGTCTGGGCGGCTCCGGGACTGTGTCCTCACTACAATCACCTTAATCGACGTGGGTTCCGCCGGAACCAAGGAAACCTGACAGGTGGGTTTATGATCCTCGTCTGGACTTCTATTTATTGGATCCGGAGCGTTCCGAAGAACGTCCTTCGACAATCCCTCCTAAAGGTCGACGCGCCAGTGCCCCAACTGCCTCCACTTTGATGTTAACGACGTGAGTGCCGCCGTGAAACTCAGAGTTCGGGTGGTCGTCAAGAACTCTCCACCAGAGACCATGCCCGTCTACGTGATCATGATTTCCCCGTGAGGGGTACTAACGGACAGACGAACAAACGTTAAAAAATGCCTTTTGCTATTCCCATTGTATAATGGTGTCATTTGTTGGGTGCAACAGGTTGCATTATGATACTCATTACGATACAGATTTCATTATGATACAGTTTAATTACAGAGAAGTTTACAAACCAAGTGTTGACAAATCAATGAGAATCGTTCTAGTAAATGATTCGTTCGATTGTGTACATACAAATTGCTTTTGCTATTATGTTATGCTTGTTAGTTTTAATTTCTTTTATTATTAGTAATTTTTTGTGGAATATTATTTAAAATATATTAGATCGTAATTTCACTTTGAAACTAATTGAGTAGCGCAGTACTCCCTCACAGGCGGACTGGTAACCACAGCCACCTGCGGCAGCATGCGAGGGTAGGGTTTAGGTGACCTTGGCTAAATCCTACTTGTCAACTGCCACGAAACGATTCAATGTAAAACTTATAAAAGTCTCGTATGAAACTCAATGTAATGAATATTAATATACTTGTGTGAAGTTTACGATACTCACTTCGTACCTCGCTCGTATCGTGATTATCACACTCGTGTATTAATAGCCATCATTACATCATTGTTTTGACATCAGGGGACATCAAAACCTATATTTCCGTGGGAATCTCAAAATTCATTTTCCACAGTATTATGTAACTTTTCCTATACTACGTGTATTACTCCTTACATATGTACATATACGAGAATGTAAAATGGCTATAACTAAAAGTTGCTAACACGTTGTCACCCACTAAACGTTATATATGGTACACATGGTTTATTTCTCTCCATGCAGTATAATGACATTTTCGAATTATGAATTTTTCAGCATCATGAAGCGATATTTGTGGAAGCTAATTGATCAATTTTATCCTACTTTTACACTGGAGTCATTTGGTGCCAGGATAAAAATGTTGCATTGAATGCCAAAAAGGCAGTCTCGTAATTTTTGAACACCAACAATCCCAAGGTTCACTTCATTTCACTGCTACAACAAACAGCACCGTGAACTTCATTTGTGTAAAATAGATGCCGTCTGTGCCGTCACCGGGCGATTTATGAGTATCTGAGATTCAAAAATACTCTTAAATATTCGTGGGCGTTAAACAAAACTTTAAATTGTCCAAAATTGCAATCATTTCGTTTAATGACACATATTGAATTCTAGAGCTTGTTTCATATTTTAAATGTTAAAATATCAATGCTGCAAACTTTGTAGGAATAATGTAGAAGATATCTTACGGTTCTAAAGATATCTTACGGTTCTATTCCATAAAACTATTCCGTTGAAAGTGATGGACATTAAATGGTACTCTGATACATTTAATTCACTTGTCAGCACGACTGGTGAAGTCTGTTTACTGATGCACCGTTTACACGAATAAAAGCATGGAATCCATCTTGAGGCACGTTTGACTATGATCTGCGGCGAGGTGCGCGAACGAAAGCCCCAAGCAAACAGCTGCCGAATCCGAACGTGGGAGCCAACTGTCGGCTGTCAGAAAACAGTGACTACATTACACTTAATGCCTATTGTTTGCAATGCGCTCACTTTCTCCTGAGCGATAGTCTAGTAAGAACAGCGCTCGCACTCGGCGCCTGTCGCTTGTCTACAAAGAGAACATTTCCCGCGACGAGTTCTCGCCCTCCCCCCTCCCCCCTCCGCCTCGCCCCATCCCAACGCTT
Source organism: Teleogryllus occipitalis (assembly GCA_011170035.1). Taxonomy (NCBI): domain Eukaryota; kingdom Metazoa; phylum Arthropoda; class Insecta; order Orthoptera; family Gryllidae; genus Teleogryllus; species Teleogryllus occipitalis. The sequence continues at coordinate 40,049 of BLKR01006287.1, forward strand.
CCGCGCGATTCTTTCGGAAGAGTTCGCCTTCCGGTATTTCACCTGCTCCTCTTTCTGCCTCCTCTGCGTTTCTGAAATCGTGAGGCAACGGCGCGCACAATGGAGACTGCGCGCTGTGCAGGCGCATTCGAAAGAATGCAACCGGGAGCGAGAGCGAAGGAACGAGCGGAGGGGTCGCTGTGCGTTGAAAGTGCTTCGCGCGGTGGTTTGCCTTCCAAATGGCGGCTAGTGCAACGTGCGTGCCGGTTTGGGATGTTGCCCATTTCCTGTTGCGAGCCTGACAGGAACTCGTGGGTTTGGCGGTGAATACGCAGCTTCCTCGTCGCTGATGTTCAAAGCGGCTACGCTTGGTTTCTCTGGATGGGCTGCGGCGGTTCCATGCTCTTTAAAGTAGAATGTCTACTTTTGAGAGAGAAGAATTCAATAGAATCCTCATTGCAGAAATTTGTTTCGTATTCCTACCAGATTGCAGTGAAGATGTAGAGGTGGTGTACTGGTGACATATTCGGCGAAAATTCGCTCACTGTATTTTGAGGTCGAATCTTTGTTCGGGGGAACGATAAGAAACTAAGAAATTTGCGAATGCACTGTGATGTTACGCGAGTCTAAAATGTTTCAGTACGAATTTGTCATTCCCCCTTTAATTACTCATTAAATATTGTTTTATATTTAGTAAAGATGAATGATTGAAAAAATTATTTCAAATTTTGTGTTTTTTCGTAAACAAAACAATTTTGTGTGTACATGATTTAACTTTAAAGTCTTCTTTTTAAGACATAAGTAAAAGAATTTTTAGGCTCTCAACTCTCTTAATTTAATTATAAGACCTTGAAAGGCAAACATAAGATGTACATATTAAAAACAGATGAAACGTGTCTGTTATAAAAGCGCTGAAAGAAGGTCGGAACTGGTCGGATTCGCTGAAGTAGCATAGTTGTCATTTATAGCCCGAAACCTTAGAAAAAAAATAGGTCAGAAAATTTGAATTACTTTTTACCGTAAATAACATAATAGAAATCCTTAACATTCACATGATTGCGCCATTTGTTGTGCAAGTCAATGCATTGTACATTTGTATGTACGTTTAATATTGAAATGTTTGATAATGATTTCTTCTAATCATATTGAAGAACACTTCCAGCCCCGTCCACATCTGCGTCACGACATGTAAGGCCATAAGCAAAATGACCCTAATACTTTTTTGCAGAAACAATAACGCGGACATGGGGGAGTAGGAGACTTTCGGTGCGTTATTTAGGGAAATTAATCGATACATGAAAACGTTTGGATGTATGAACACGTTTTCAGCATTACAATATATTTGTCAAGGTTAATACTTCCTGGGATACAGGAATAGTTCTCGACTCCGGACAGTCTAAATCGTGCGTGTACAGGGATGCAGTCTTTATGTAATAAAGAGAAGTAGAAGGATGGCGATGAAAGGATCCATTTCCAGCTGGTCTGTTATTCGCTTAGAAATAAGGAAGAAAAACACGGAAACGACCAATTACAGACAGCATTTTTCGAAAGTGCTGCTCGTGGCGTTGTGTCTTCTAAATGCCGACATGCGCCATGCGCATGCCTATGTGAGATATTGGCCATTTCCTGTTGGAACTCGAGGCTTTGGCGTTCAGTTCTCAGCATCCACGCCGCTCATTATAGAGGCTCTCAAAGCTTGTTCTATGTATTCGTCAATTTCAGCGTTATCTTCATACACACTCGATTTTAACAGCCCGGATGCTGTTTTATCTTGCTGTTTATTTTCGGATGCTGGTAATATCTAAGAGTGAATAATGAAGTGGACTTCTCATGAAGACGTTTTAAACACACCTAAAAGATTTCATAGTCGAATTTGCAAAAGAATCTGCTTGATTGTAATTGTATTTTTTCGAACTAATGCAGTCCACCAATAAGATAAGAGTATTAATTAGTATGGGAATATAATGAATAGAGAGCGATATGACCTGTTAGTTAGAATACTGCTTAGTCATTAGTTTGAAATCGACGAAGGAATTCATGGAAACGGCCTATTAGAGAGCATCCGTGGAAAGTGCTGCCTGAAGGGTTTTTTATGCAGACTCGTGCAATGCGCTTTCCATTTCCTGTTAAGAACTTGACGCTTTGATGTTGACCTTTCTCATTGGTTAAGCGAGACAGTAGAATGCTCGCCCCGCACATTCCAGATCACGCAGATGAATTTGCAGGGGAATTTGTGCGAGTTTTAATAATTTTTGATCTTCCAAACCTGATGTGTAAGGCGTGTTCATTGTCAAATTAAGCGACTATCTGCATTTAGCTCTGGATGAAATACTAATACAAGAGGATACGAATTTTTGATGTCAGTTAACAACCAACGTTAGAAGGGAATAATTATAAAAAGCTTTGCACCAAATAAATACATTATTAATACAAAAAAATGTGTATTGTAGAGAAATAGAATTGCATTAAAAATGTTTTTCTGTGGTGAAATTAATTATTTACTTCAGATGTGGTATTTAGAACATGTAATTGTAAACGAAAGCTATATGAGTGTGAAACAAAGTTTGAAAACTATTTAGTTGTTGAAGTATTAAAAGTAACTTGGCAGAAGCATTTTGTTTCCTATTCAAATCATATTTTAGCAATCTGGCGGATAGGTTACTTTTTGTTTTTTAATACCAGATGAGTTCAATTAATCACGGTCGATCTACATACTGCTTTAAAAATTTTGCAGTTAAAAGTAATTAAGGGCTAAAGAAATTACTTATATTCATAATAAGCTTTTCACAGTCGTATTTAATCAAAGAATGACTAATAGTTTATTATTGCGTAGGATGAAATTTTGTGTTGATTTTTCATATGAGTCTTTCTAGAGAAATGGCAGAAAACACATTGGAGAATCATTTCTAAATGTGATGAAGAAAAAGAAGTTGAAAAAAACTCGTGACTGAACATTTTCTGTTGAATATAAATTACCAATGCCTTTTAAACTTTTCTTAAACTGCAATTTATTTTAATGAATTATTTAAACAACTTGAGCACTTGTTCAGTGGTGCCCCATAACACAGAAAACTACCTTAATTGAAATTGGAAACTAATTTTTCGCGAAATAAAAACTCTTATTGTGAACCCAGTTTTGTTTATTAATTCGTTCCAGATAATTCACATGCTATTCATTCATTCATTCATTCATTCATTCATTCATTCATTCATTCAGTAGACAGCTGTTACAGAAATTGTCAAGGAACAAGATGTAAAATCACGTTTACTCTGTATTGGGCTTTTGTTTAACTGGTTCCAAAAATATTCCCTACAGCTACGGATATAGTGATAAAAAGCAGATATTCCATTTTAGTGAACCAAATTCTCCAGCAGATATTCCATTTTAGTGATTCACCTCGTTATATTTTAATGATCCTTCTCATAATATATTGATTTCTTTCATGAATACAACTCATGTGCTAAATTTCAGAAAATGTTTATCAGAAAATGGTCAAAGATATTTTTCATATGTAATGTTTACTATGCACATAGGAAATTGTAGGTTCAGTTCTCGTTGATTTGTGATTTATATAATTTTACCAGCATTATTTAATAAGGGAGGAAGTATCATTGACAATATGCTTACGTGAGTAAGTGTACTAGTAGAATACTTACGTGAGTCCTTTAGAAAACTCAACATCTTCACTCTAAAAATATTGTGAAATTGTAATTCCTCTTCAATTTTCAATCATTAATTTTCTTTTATTAGATTATTCACATTTATGGAGATTGTTGTGATGTTGAACAAACTAAAAAACGGTGATCATTAACATTGTTAATGTTTATTAACATTCATTACCTAAAAGTATTTAACTATTGCTGTTGGAATTGTTAAATTAGAAGCGTAAAAAAAGAAGTTTGTTGCTTCCTTTTTCTTAATGTTTGTTTATCTACTAGCATGAAATATTCGATATTAGGAACGGAGGCTAATTTATGATAAAATGTTCGGGCGGATTGAAGGCCGAAAGAGCTAATGGGTGGCATTCCAATCGCAGGGAGTAATTGATCATTACAACGTCGACAGATGAAGATAGGGCCGCCATGCAAGATAAGCTCACCAAGCTTTCCAACCGGTTCCGGATCCGTTCGCGGGGGTGCGATTCGCTGCCCCCACACCTGGGAGTGCGATCGCCGGCGGGCGGGCGAGCGGGCGGGCGCGATGGGGTGCGCCGGGCAGAGAGAGTGGGGATGGGGGCGGAGGCGGGGGCGGAGGCGATAGGCCCCGGTCGCTGGGCGGGCGGCGCCGGGGCGAGCGAACGGGGCTGGGGGCAGAGGTGGGTGTGCGAGCTGGGTCGGGGGCGGAGGCTGGTGTGTGACCGGGGGCGGTGGCGGTGGCGGGGGAGGGGGGGGGGGGGGGGGGGGGGGGGGGCGGGGGCGTAGGTGATAGGCCCCGGGCGCTGGGCGGGCGGGCGGTGCCGAGCCGAGCGAGCGGAGCTGGGGGCAGAGATGGGTGTGCGAGCGGGGGCGGAGGCGGGTGTGCGAGCGGGGGCGAAGGCGGAGGCGATAGGCGCCGGGCGCTGGGCGGGCGGGTGGGCGGGACTGGGTGCGCCGGGCCGGGCGTGCGCGAGTGGGGGCGGGGGCGATAGGCGCTGGGCGGGCGGGTGGGCGGGGCTGGGTGCGCCGGGCCGGGAGTGCGCGGGTGGGGGCGGGGGCGATAGGCGCCGGGCGCTGGGCGGGCGGGTGGGCGGGACTGGGTGCGCCGGGCCAGGCGTGCGCGGGTGGGGGCGGGGGCGATAGGCGCTGGGCGGGCGGGTGGGCGGGGCTGAGTGCGCCGGGCCGGGCGAGCGCAGGTGGGGGCGGGGCGGTAGGCGCCGGACGCTGGGTGGGCGGGGCGGGGTGCGCCGGGCCGGGCGTGCGCGGGTGGGGGCGGGGGCGATAGGCGCCGGGCGCTGGGCATCTACGTAAGTCGCCCGGGGCCGCGCTTGGCTCCGCGTAGCGCCGCGCGGTGCCGCTGTGCCGCGCCTCGGCCCGACCGAATTCCTCTTTCCTCCGCGCCTCATCATCCTTTCTGCGCCGGCGCCGCGCCGCCGCCCGGCCACTTCCGCCTCGCGCCCTCCGCGGCCTCCTTCGGCCGCCGCCGCCGCCGCCGCCGCCCGCCCACCTGACCGGCCGCCGGCCGACGCGGGTGCGTAATGGGATCGTTCTGTACACACACACACACACACACACACACACACACACACACACACACACACACACACACACACACACACAGAGAGAGACACACACACACACACACAGAGAGACACACACACACACACACAGACACACACACACACACACACACACATCCACGCAAGGGATGCAGTATGGACAACGAAACATCGATATTGCCCACCGGGAGACGTGGCTCACTGCATCAATTGAATTCACTGCCGTGCCTCTGACCGGAAGGTCCTAGGTTCCAGTCGTGATGGTGGCAGAATTTCCGACGCTAGCTTGTCAGCTAGGTCAAATTCAGTAGCTGTCTGGAGGAGAATTCTAGCGACCGGCTGCTCTGTTTAGGAGTTTTCCCTGGTGTCTCAGATCAACACCATGTAAATGCCGGACCGGCACCGGCATCTTTCCTTCCTCTTCCTTGTCCTATCCTCACCCGTTACTTACACAGACTTACACTTACATGCACTACACTACACATGTCGGGAGACCAGTCAGGGGCTTAGAGCCCCTGACTAGGCTTAGATCTCGCCATCCTGCGGGAAACGATCACAGCCACCTCTCGAGAAAAAACATGCACTACACTCACGGGAATGACAGTGACCTCAGTAGTTGATGCGCCCGGAATCACTAACAAGCAATCAATGTATCAATCGATGTTGCCAAACACGGATGATCAAAATTAAAACATCGATAATAAAAATACTTCGTTCAAAAACCATCGATGTTTTCAAACATCGACGTTTTAAAGTTGCTTTAGTTTCCTTTAACCTTAAATTTGTGGGCAACAAAATATAATACAGTAGTCGTGCACATTAATTTATAATTAGAATTTATTTGAAAACGAAATTAAAAACCCTTCTCCAAATGCGAAATAAGTGATGATAATGAAGGAAATACCAGAGCATGAAAATCATCACGGCGTTCGTTTCGTTCAAATACAAACACAGTGGTACCATCAATTAGTATTTCATATTCTAATTTTTACAAATGTGTGATTAAGAACATTTTTTATTCACGTAAAAAACAAAACACCGATCCCAAAACATCGATGTTTAAAAAACGTCGGCTTCAATACATCAATGTTGAAAACATCGATATTTTTATAAAAAACATCGATTTTTTGAAAACATCGACATCTATGTCACATCCCTATTACACACACATATGCATGCGTGCATGACGTTTCATATGAGGAGTACTGCAGTGTAACTATTTTTTCAAGATAATGCGGGACTGGTGACAAAAAATTCAAAATTACAATTGAATGGTTACAATATATGTTGACATTTAACATACAGAATTTGAACACCCTAAAGATCGGCATTAACTTAAAACCCTCAAAATTGTTTGTTTGAAACGTGTTTATTCCTCTATAAATCAATAAACTTCTCGTACACATACGCGAGCACGTACGCATGGCGTCTACTGGTATATTCCAAGTAATCTCCCAATACATCCATTACGCAAAGCCAACGTTGTGGGCGGTATGAAATGCCTTCATGCTCATCATGGGTCAGTGTTCTGATCTAAAGTCTCATTGTTGTGACAGTGTTTTCACTTGACCAAAAGCATATCCCAAGTAATGACCTGAGTCAGTCGTAACGTTTGTGGATTCCGTACGTAAACGAGCTCTTAAATGTGATTGAAATGTTATTCGAGAAATAGAGATGCTTGAAACGAACAAGGAGGCATTGTATGTGTCCCATCTCATTGCCCCGCAAATATTCTTTTCAGTATTGTCGTACATACTGTATTACATACATTCTTATATTATCACTAGCTGACCCGGCGAACTCTGTTCCGCCTTAACAGCCAGTCCCATCTTTTTCTCGCGTCGCACTCACTGTGAGAAACTGTACTATCCTTGTTGCACTCGTGATAATAAAGCAATTGCAGATTTGTGTTTTTCTCTCAAACAAAGAAGAATTTAAAAAAAGAACGCTCTGATATTATATATATAATTAAAAATCTATTACGTAGCAGAGCGTTTTTTTTAAATTGATTTTTGTTTAAGAGAGAATTACAAAGTTGTAATCATAGGGACCGGCTGTTAAATGCAATAAATAAGCAGATTTTGGAATGTATTAAGTTAAATTGTTTATTAGAAAATACAAATAAAAAAATTAAGTAGATTAATCATTCATTATTGTTCCTGTATTTTGGTGCTTAGGTTGCACTCTTCAGTTAAGTACTTTCACATGCGAAAACATGCGAAATCACGCGAAAACGTGCGAAAACGTGCGAAAACGTGCGTTCTCACACAGGAACGCTGTCGAACGGTATAAACAGTATCCTATGTCCGTCTCCTGGCTCTAAGCTTCCTGCTCACCAATTTTCAGCCAAATCGGTACAGCCGTTCTTGAGTTATAAATAGTGTAACTAACACGACTTTCTTTTATATATATAGATAGATACGGTCATTTCAAAATTTCATTAATTGATTGATTTAGTAGTGTTTTCGGGTGCGTCAACTGGTATTGCCATTAGTGCCGTGGTGCATGTGTTTATAACGGGAGTAAGAGATAATCTTCCCCCGCTGAATGGTGAGATCCTGCACCTATATACAAGTTGCCAGGCGAGATTTTCCCCAACCAGTATCTCCCACCAGTGGGGCACCGCCCCAGTCGGGATAAGCTCTAAACTCCCCTCCCGCCCCACCGGCAGAAGTAGCTCAGTGCATCAACTGAAATCACTGCAGTGCCTCTGACGGGGAGGTCCTAGGTGAGTCCCACCGGCGGCAGGATTTTCGACACTAGCTTTTCAGCGATGTCGAGTTCAGTCGCTGTCTGGAAGAGAATTCTAGCGGCCGGCTGCTCTGATCGGTAGTTTTCCGTGGTTTCTCCGGTCAACACCGAGTGAATGCCGGAGCAGTACCATAGCAAATGAGTCACGGACAGCGTGCGATCTTTCCTTCCCATTCCGTATCCCATCCTTACCCCTTACACGCACACGCACGCACGCACACACACATACACACACACACACACTTAAGACGCATTTACACGGAGAGAATTTACTCTCCTAACTTTCCGGAACAGGTTAGGAGATACGTGTAAACTCTCAGTAGAGCGCTCTTCTCTCCGGAGACATGATATCACAAGAGATTTTCGAAGTCTCCATGAGAGAGCAGTGTAAAGACTTTGGTGTCTATGAGAAATCGTATCTCCTGGGAGATAAATAGTATTCAAAAAGAGTTGGAAGACTTTTTGTTCTCTTGGTATGTGCCCACGTAGTCGATCACCCATTCTGCGTCTGTCTGTGTCTGTGCGTCTTCAAATTCAAATAATTAAAAATAAAATCCTTCGCAAAAATTTATATGCTCCCTAGTTTCTATGAAAAACTTGAAATTGATTCTTTCAATTAGTTTAAACTTCACAAAAAAACTATAACAAATTTTAAACTTAACCATGTTTCAAAACTTTACATCAGATCAAAGCTATTTTCTTGAATCCGATCACGTTTTCCAAAAGATATTTCTGCTCCTCTATAAATTAAAACTTGTTTTATTTTACTTATTCTAAAAAAAAGCAATACAATTGAACAGGTATAAATACATATTTTAAAAAAACTACATCATAAAAGTTGTATAAATACTCAGCTCTTCTAGATAAAAAGAATGTCTATAAAAATTTTCTCTATAAAAAAATGCTCTCTATGCGTCATTGTCTTTTGAGTGAGATTGCTGAATCCTAATGAGAACCCTTCCCCTCTCCGGGGCGCTAGTATTACACATTTTGTATTCAATATTATGAGTTGATGTAACTTCAACGATATAACGAGTTACCAGGAGCCTTGAAGGTAAATTGAAATTGACCAGTTCATATGAACAATTAAAGTCATTTTTGTTATAATAATATGTGGATTCTAATTACATTATCTCAGCATTTTGATAAAACAAGTTCATGAATTAACAGTACTTGTAACTATTAAACGTTGTTCTCTTGATAGTTAAAACATTTCTGTTAATGGTTTTTCTTTCTTATTGTTGTGTGTTCTAAAGATTGGCTTTTACTAGATAGTGTCATACTCGAAACAATTTTTTATATGATTCTAATTGTTTCTGTCTTTTTAAATTTTATTTTATTGCTAAAATTCTTTATTATTCTTTTCTGCATCTTTGTATTTGAAATATCAAATTTTCATTGTGTACCTTTCTTTGGAATCTTGAGCTAGATGTCTTAAAATAATTGTGTATTTTTCTTTAAATCATTAATATTTCAAGTAATTCTTTAAAAGAAACAAGGATTTTGTTTTGGAGATCCTTTGCTCCATTTGACTAACACTTCTTGATCTTTTATCTCTTCATTATAGCACGCTCTCACAATACTTTCAATTAATGGTTGCACGCCGCATTCCATCGTTCAAGAGCTCTCCATTAACATTCATTTGGTAGCACGGTATATTTACTTTACTGACCCAATTCTTCCCTTTGACGCCTGTCCCTCCCTCATTCCAACGCTAACCCGCCTACTTCCTGTTCCATTATCCGAATGTTTTTTTCGCACCATTTCGCTCTTCTTTTTGTCCCGCACCTTTTCTTCACCTAATCATTTCCTCTGCGCGTTCTTGTTCTCCGGTGCGTCTTCAGTGGCAGTGGCAGTGGCGGTGACAGAGACTCGAGGTGGCGGTGGCAGTGGTGGTGGCGATGGCGATGGCAGTGGTGGTGGCAGTGGCAGTGGTGGTGGCGGATGCGATGGTGATGGTGGCGGTGGCGGTGGCGGTGGCAGTGGCAGTGGCGATGGCAGTGGCGATGGCAGTGGCGATGGCAGTGGCGATGGCAGTGGCGATGGCAGTGGCGATGGCAGTGGCGATGGCAGTGGCGGTGGCAGTGGCGGTGATTCGCGGTGGAGGTGGCGGTGGTGGTGGCGGTGGCGGTGGCAGTGGCAGTGGCAGTGGCGATGGCAGTGGCGATGGCAGTGGCGATGGCAGTGGCGATGGCAGTGGCGGTGGCAGGCGGTGGCGGTGGCAGTGGCGGTGGCAGTGGCGGTGATTCGCGGTGGAGGTGGCGGTGGTGGTGGCGGTGGCGGTGGCAGTGGCAGTGGCGATGGCAGTGGCGATGGCAGTGGCGATGGCGATAACGGATGGCGGTGGCGATGGCGATGGCGGTGGCAGTGGCGGTGGCAGTGGCGGTGATTCGCGGTGGAGAATTGGCGGTGGTGGTGGCGGTGGCGGTGGCGATGGCGGTGGCGATGGCAGTGGTGGTGGCGGTGGCGGTGGCGGTGGCGGTGGCGGTGGCGGTGGCGGTGGCGGTGGCAGTGGCGTTGGCAGTGGCGGTGGTAGTGGCGGCGGCAGTGGCGGTGATTGGCGGTGGTGGGGGCGATGGCGGTGGCAGTGGCGGTGGCAGTGGCGATGGCAGTGGCGATGGCAGTGGCGGTGGCGGTGGCGGTGGCAGTGGCGGTGGCGGTGGCGGTGGCGCCTGCAGCGAGGCGCGTGCGCGCTGAGGTTATGCAAGCGGCGCAGCGTGGCAAGGCAAGCCAAGGCGAGGCGGCCCCACTGGGCTGCACAGTTAGCCCAATTGTCCGTAATCTCGCGGCCGTAATGGGCGGCTGCGACGCGGCGTGGCGCGCGCGCGGGCGCCTCTCCCTCCGATATTTATGTAATGATGCGGCGCCGAGAGGGGCGGGGCGGGGCTGGGCGGAGGGGAGGGGAGGAGAGCAGGGCGAGGCGGGGCGGAGAGGAGCGGGCCAGGCCGCAGTTCGTTCACCTCCGCGCGCGAGCACAATGCCACGGGTTACACAATGCTGCCACCGCCGTCGCCGCCGCCTTCGCTGCCGTCGCCGCCTTCGCCGCCATCTCAATCACCGTCTCCATCTCTCTCATCAACACCATCACCGTCACCGCCTGTACGGCAACGGTCCTGTTTGCTGCGAGTGGGTCCGGAATTCGAGATTACGTCAACTTTGTTTACATTGATGGGAAGGTTCTTCTTTTGAATTGTCAACACTGATCAGCCCATAGAGGTTTAACACACGATGTTTTATTAGTACAATTATCATGATCCAGTGTGACCTAATTTGACTTCTGCTATTATAGTAGAAACAAGTGTTTGTTCTGAGCAATGTGCAGTCTTAAAAAGTATAATGACGGGTTTGTAAGCACGAAGAATACTAGAAAAATCTTAAAATTAAAATAGATTTTTATAAGTTGAGAGTAGTTTCATAGCATAGCATTCGATTCAAGCGTTGAATGAGGAGTGTAGATGTGTAGAATTATTTTGCACTTAAGCCCAGTTCATACAGTATGTAAATAAACGACCCATTGTATTCAGCTACGCCATTGTGAACGTGAAACACAATCTCGCCACGAACATGAGGTCGGAAAATTATTCAGTCTACCAATAGTTCTTTCATGTGTATAGTCATCATGATTTTATTATAATTATTCTGTTTGTTGATAGGGTTTTATGTATAACTTATTCCTTTAAATTGTAAAGACAAACAGATTAATTTGAATGAGTAAATATGGTGAAAAGAATAGGAATAAGACGGGACACCTTTCGGTCCATCAATGGCCAATTATAAACACGATAACGTCAGGCTAACCTTTTCGGTTGCAACGCTCCATGATCGCCTGGTTGTCTCGTGTCTTTTGTCTTGTGTCTTATGATGAGACAGAAGTGCGGACGACCATTGATGACCTTTATATCTGATCGCATCTTTGTGGGAAACTAAATAAAAAGAGCTTTTATTCGTAATATGCTTTTGAGAAGAGTTGATTGTTGAATAATGTACTTTACGTTATGTTTAAAAAGTGTGATTGTGAAGAAACGATACAATTTTTTCTGTGCTCACGGCGATTTGTTGAGTAATAGTAACAGTAAAAACAACTTCGCAATTTAATTACGCTATGTAAGGTTTCATAAGTTACAACTTTTTGGTCTTATCTTCATTCATCCGACATCAACGAGGTCTAATGTGGGGAGAATACCTTTGCATTGTTCAGAAAATTTTAGATAAACTTACAAAATGAACGTACTAACCCGTGGAAAATAACACTTTCTGCTTCTACTTGTGTAGATGTTCTTTTGCAAGATAATATTCATATTGTTTCCACGCTTTAATCGGTGTTTATGGAAAACAGCTGTCATTTTTTCTCATTCCAAGAGATCCTTGTAATCCTTGAGAACCAAGTATTATGATTATCATCTCAAACATCTTTGAGAAAATGAAAATATCTCTAAGAGAGAAAATGAATTTCGCAGTTAAATCTTTTCACATCGTAGATTAACTAAGATCATGATGTAAACTGTTACGTTTCTTGTAATTGAAATGGATATTATACAATTCTCTATAAATAACTAATGTACACCTTTTCAGTCATGTTGAATAATTCTATTTTGCAATTAAGTGAATTTTCACATAAAAACTGGTTTCTCTTGCTCTTTTTGGTACAATTTTCGTCCTGTTGCCTCTTTTCATACTACCTAAGAGTCCATGGAATGTTTTAAAGTTATATGAGCGAATGGGAATTCTAACAGAAAATATTTATGTTCTGATTGGTTTGTAATATATTTTGATAAAAGTCTAGGCTATTAAGCTATTAAATAATAGTTGTAGCGGCACTAGATAGTACATGGCAGACTTGACATAGTAGCCAAATATTTAAATATAGTTGATCACTATTAAGAAGTTAAAATCTACAACAGATGTGACTGCAGTCATAGTTTCCCGGAGAGTTATTTATTCGAAATTTACCACAACCGTAATTTGCGAATTTAAAACAGTTTGGGAGTTCTAAGATATCAATGATTATTTTGGGAAATGATTTTGTTGGATGTGGAAATATCGTCGCTGACTTACAATGCAAGAAAACAATGTCAGAAGTTGCAGATATCGACCAAATAAATACTTTTCCTGGATTCATTATTTTACTGAAGTTCTCACAGAATTTGACTTTCTCTCCACATTTCTGGTTTGTAGTAGAGAATTTCTTCTGCCATGCTGCCTACAAGGAACACTCATTCTTCCTTCTTAACTGATCGTTTTTAATCCCGACCTGCCGGCCAAAGAAACACACATAATTTTCACTTCCTGCGCCGAAGAAGTGGCTGATTCCAACGAGCCGTTTCCGGCCTAAGAGACCCGAAGACCGTGTGATCTGCCCCCGCGAAGTCACTCTCTCTTCCTCTTCCTCCTCGACATCCTCTGCTCCTCTTCGCAACCACGATTTTTAGCTCAGCTGGGGCGGTGTACCAGAGTTTTTTTCTCCTGTCCCCGAGACTCGGCGACGCACGTTGGGGGAACACACGGAAAATAAGGCCAAAAGTCGAAATACTTGTAGTTATTTATGATACGAGTGGTAAAAGTGACCTTTCTTTTGAGAGTAGGAAAGTTTACGACACGTGGCTCGTGGGCCGAGCGACCCATTTGTACGAGCAAAATAAAATTACTTTTGCCACGTGTGTACAGTATATTTTTAAATTTGATTTTTAAATACAGTATATTTTAGCCAGCGTTACTCACTTTCCTTTTATTTTACTTCAAGAATTTAAATATCTTAACTTGGGTATCGTGTTTCACGAAGGTCAGTTGTAGGTTACGAGATGAAAGTATTTTGTTTTATTTGTTCATAATTTTATCTGAACATTTGAGCTTTGTCTCACTTTTAATACTTGTGCTAAATATTGAACTTTTAGCACGCTGTGCATACTGTAAAAATAACCACTTTTACTAGTGGCTGTGTAATCATGTGCATTCTCGCGTACGTAGTTGGACCTTACACTATTTAAAAGAATATACACGCATGCGTTGAATGTTGTTCAATCTAAAAACGGGGTGCAATTTGCATTGTTTTCTTAGAAAACAAGTTTAGATTCTACACTATCTGCCGCAATTTCCTTCCCCCGCGATGCAATTAATGATATTTGCAACAATTATTATCTAATGTAGGATAATGAAGTGGGATAACGTAAAAATTACGAAGAAAAGACATAGTTCATTCAAAACATGTTGGAATAAAATATAATTATATCAATACATTGTAAAATTAATAACACGATTACAGTTACAATTTTTGCTAGAAACCTTTTTCTCCGAAATATTTTGGTTTTCATTTTAAATACGCTAGAGAACTGATTAATATTATATTAATAATAAATAAAAATAATTTTAAACGGTAACAAGTTATATTTATTTTTTTGTTGGTTCTGTAAATAAATGCGAACACGTGTTTCGCAGAGTTAGACAGAGTAACAATCTTTTGATATCAGCCAAATACATATCGATGCTTATTAATGAATCTGCTACTTTAAATAAAAAAACAACTAGTGGTGCTAAAACAGCACGTACTTTCTCGCCCGTACTTTCACGCAAAATTATGCGAAAAGTACCCAAATTTCGAAAAATTGAACATGAATTGTACATACTACAGTAAAACATTGTAGCACAATACTGACGGTCATACTTTATCCCGTCATTTGATTTTTCGTTATCAAGGACAAAACGTGGATTCTGACTACACCACGTGTTAGAGGATTCCCTCTCCCCTAAATTTACCAACTAGATTTATCCAATTTTTCATTACCAGGGCCCATAATTATTACTTAACTGTTTTTCTGCCGAAAATTTTACGAGTTTTCGCGCAGCATTACCTAACTTTTTTTTCTATTCCGTAGCGCGAAAGTAAAAATGTCGCTCCAAACTCGAGTTCAGCCACCGGGACTGCCACCCGACCTCGCTCACGCAGGTAATGACTTACAAGACTTTTGGCCCGCTTTGTTGGGCATCTTCTCCCTCGTGGCGTGGCGTGGCGTGGCGTGGCGTGGCCGTGGAGTGCGAGTGGCGGATGCGGAGGAGGCGGAAGGAACGGAGGCGTCCGCGTGGGCTTTCTCGCAGCCGCCCCCGCCCCCGCCCCGGCCCGCCCCGCCCCTGCGACTGCTAATGGGCGCCCCGTGCCGCCGCCTTTCTCTCGCCCCTCCCCACCAGACGTGAGATGCTGCTTCGCGTTCGGCCAGATCGTTTGGTGCGGCGGCTGGCGTTGTGCGCGCGTGAATAAAAGCTCCCGCGAATAGAGGGAAGAAAACGAATATTTTAGAATCGAGGTCGTTCCTACGAAACGAAACGAAAACGTAATATTTTTCTCGAGAAAACCTGAATGTACCGCTTGTAAAGTGGACATAGCTGTGAGACAGTTTTCCAAATTGAAACATTTCTGCTTGAATTACTGTAAATTACAACAGAATTCACGTATTAAGTAATAATTAATCATAATGTTTTATATGAAACTAGTGAGAACCCGTCAAAATTTGAGGGTGAGATCTTAGATAAATGTAAAATACTGTTCACAGACTAATGTTCACAATATATTGCATTGTTTGGATCTTCGGGTTATAACGGAGATATTCTGTGATGTGTAGTTCCCAAAATTTTGAACACATATGGTCCATGACCAGGTGGCAATGCAAAATGGCCCACATATTCCAATAATACACGAAATGACACAAAAGAAAGAGCACTATTATTTTGACGGATATTAGTTCTAAAGTTTTTTGATGTGTCATCATCTGTAAACAAATTTGATTACTTCTGGCATATTGCTCGAAGGTAAACTTACTTTCCTATTTAAGCAACATAGAGTAAACACGTTTGCAGAATTTCTCTCGCATGGGAAGTACAAAGCAGAACAAAACTGACGTTTTCTGCGCTGACTTTCTCATCCTCTGCGTCCAGTTAATGTACGTTTGCTTCTTTGGGGGCGCGTGGAGCGTTTCATATAATGGATTTTGAAACAGCCACCTTTTGGAAGAAAACAATTGACTACTGATTAGCGTAGTATTAAAAAATGATTTAATTAATTACTTTACACCGTAAATGTTGATGAATCAACACAAACAACATCTGATACATCTAGGGATCACATTCTTTCATTTAAAGGAAAAAAAATACTACAATCGGTTCAGTAGAAGCTCTAAACGAAGCCATGGCAGAATACCTTATTTTTTTAAAATATATAGATACTTTCTCCGTTCCCTTCTTGGATCATGACCTCATGAGAATCTGTTCCGTGCTTTGCGTGCCCTCATATAATGCCAGTTATCGTTGCAAAGTCCTTAAATCAAAATTTGTATTAAAATCTCGGTTATATTGCGCTTTATTTAACGGGGGAAAGTTGGTTTCCCAGAACTGAAATCATTTTGAATAAACGACGGAAACTTATATTTTTCAACGAATGGCCGAATTGTGACTTGCTATAAGGCGTCTCAACTATAGATATCCGTTCGAAGTTAAATGGTATTGGGTGGAGGCTTTGAACAATTTGGCTGGTTTCGGCAATTTGTTTCGGCAATTTGGTTTCGGCGTTTCATGTTTCGGCAATTTTAAGGAGGGCTCGGCCCTCAAGATGTTAATTAAACTATTAGCCTTCAAAGCTGAAAATGAAATTTATATTTTAGGCCTTAGTAAAATTACACCTGTTGAATTGCAGTATAAATAACCTGGTTCTCCCAATTCTGTTTGGATTAGAATGCTTAAAGCCTCTTTGCCCTGTCTCTTTGTCGCAGTTTGGTTGATCCAAATTAACCCCCTTGTCTAACTAACATGCTCTGAAATGGTTTCCATTTCAGAAAGGAAGATTAGAAATTCGGAATTTTTGAAATGTCCTTTTTGTATGGTAAAGTTATCCGAAAACCTCTCTTTAGCATATTTTTGCAGATGGTCAAACATTATAAACAACTGCAATAAAAGCATTTACTACCTCTTTGGTCTCGTGATTAGATTCTTAAATTATGGGCCCATGTATGACAGCAAAATTTCAAACGAATAAAAGCAGTAATAGTGCATATAGATAATTAAATTTGCATTAAATACCTGCAGTTTCGATGAATCAACAAAATTTGGTATGATGAAAACATTTTGTAATGACTATGAAACAAATAAGAAGTCAACTGATTGTTAATTATTCAAACGATGATATTAAACGAATATCAAGGATTGGGGAGAGAAAGTGTGCACTTAAACGTTCAGAATGAGACATTGTTTTAAATGCTTTCGAACATTTCTTTAAAAAACCTTAACATTACCAGTGTTGGGAAGAAATCGTCTCAAGTTGCTGAATTTTCCGAGAGAACTAATTATATCATTCTGAAAGAAAATGTACTGAGCCAAGGGGAACTTCAGTCCACACGGTATATGTGATATTGTATTGTACATCTTTCGACACATCACTTTGGAGCGAGTAATATGAGGCAACGTTCTCATCTACCTGCCTAATTTTTGCATTCTACATTTTTTTTACTGGCATTTGACTGAGTGAAAACATAATGTATTGATGGATAATTTGTATCAGTGAAATACGTAACAATTACTCAACGTAACCTTTTACAGTTTTCCGTAAATTGTAAACTCGTCTAAGAAATGTTAATAATTGATATCATATTCTTATGATCATCCGGGCTACATTTGTTATTGCAAGAGACAGTAATTTCAGTGAACATCTACGCCTCAAGTCAGCTTGTCTGCTGTTCCATCGCACATTTGAGTGAAGGGAAGAGTCCTGCTATTAATGGGTGAAAGCTATTAATGAGTGAAAGGGATTAACGCGTATTTGCTATTGTATTTGTATTGTTGTTTTAAAATTAGATATATTCTGATAAACGATATTGTTATCATTTTTCGCTCCGATATAATTCATTGAGGCAAAATGAAATATTTATTACTTGACGGTATCTTCATTTCGAAATTGATTCGTAAATTCAGAGTATTGATTTTGTATTATCTCACTAATTCATGAATATTAAAATTCTTAATTATTGAGTCTGTTGTATATTTAGCGCTTTGCAACTTACAAAACCTCGCTGTCCTTGTGCTATGTAGTTGCAGAAATCAGATATGGCCATTTAAGCGAACTGCAAACTAAGATTTTAAATCTCTATACATACATACTTCTGAGATTGTTTAGTTACTGGGAGCTTTTTGACTCATTTATATTACAACTTTTACCTAACTTGTATATTAACTAATTGCGTATAAATTATATAAGTAATATATCAATACATTTTCCCACAAAAATTTGTTTTCAGGATATTCTTTACACCTCCCTTTTCTGGCTTCAAGGTGTAGGCAACAATATTTTTGCTTCAATTTTTAAAGCTGAATTTTGTAACTGAATTTAGAAACTTAAAATCCCAGAATTCTATTCAACTGAAAAATTTGAATTGCTAATTATCTTGAAATAATGTTCATTTTAACGAGAAAATAAAACATGAATGAATTCCAAGTTTTCGATAAAACTATTTTGGATTAAAAAATTTAAACTTCTGTTGTGGTAAAAATTAGTTTCATAATCCTAGTATCCTCATTTGCGTGTTCAGGTTCAGTGCATCTCTTTTATTGAGGGAGAACTAGATACACAAGTTGCTTGCGAGAATAAGCGAGTATCGATTGTAGATAGTTCTGAGAGTTTGAATGGGCTGAGGCAAATGACCAGCGGGACTTTCTCCCGCTGCCTCTTCCGCTCCCGCGAGGATGCACTTCGAGCACAGAGAAAGGCAGCGGCTGCGGAAGCGACGCGACGCCCGGGGGAGGCGGCGACTGGACGTGAGCCACAGCGCTCTGCCATCTCTTCCCGCACAATGACTCCTCCTCGTCCCCTCTCCCTTTCTGGGTTTCGCCTCAGGACGGGACCCGCAACCTTCCACCTCACCTCACACTCACCCTGCATCCTCATCCAGTTCCCCGTCTCCCCTCAAACTGCAACCCTTTGCACTATTCCCCGCCTCTCGCTCTGCTCCACGCCTGCTCCCGTTCCTCCCTCAACTACCGGCCGCCTCCCAAGCGCCGGTTCTCGTCGAATTCCACTCTCTCCGCTTCGTCCTCGTCTCCCGACCCGTTCTCGCTCCCCGTCTCCTCAGATCCTTGCCTCGCCCTCGTTGTCCGTCTCATTGTCGTCTCATTTGCGTTCCTCTCTTCTCCCTTGCTCCACGCCTCGCCACTCTTTCACTCCCAGCGTCTCACTCCTCGCCTCTTCTTCACTCTACGCTTCTCCTTCACTCACCACCTCTCCCCCTCCCCTCCTCTTTATCCCTCTCAACTTCCCCCCGCTCATCACATCTCTCCTGATCCCTACCTCTCACTATTCTCACATCTCACCTGATCCTAGCCTCTCCCCCTCTCCCAACCTCTCCACGCTCCCAGCCTGTCCCCGCTCCAAGTCTCTCTCCGCTCCTAACATCTCCTCTGCTTTTCGCCACTCGTCCGGTCCCCGTATCTCCCCTTCTCCCCTCTCCCAAACATCTCCCCGACTCCGCCACTGCATCGCTCAGCGCCTCTCCTCCGCACCTCCCTCGCTCTCAGGGACTACTCTCTCTCCGCCCACCACCGCTACATTGCTCCCAGCCTCTTCCGCTCCCCATCCGCCTATCCATCTCTACCGTCCCCGCCTCTTCCAGCTCCCAGCCTCTCCCTCTCTTCAAACCTCTCCACGCACCCAGTTTCTCATTTCCCCACTTCTCCTCCGCACCTCCACCCTGCCCCTCTCCCTACCCCTCCCACGCTCTCAGCGTCTACCCTTTGCGCCCACCGCGACTGCATCGTTCACCACCTCTCCTCCTCTCCCTCCTATCCATATCCGACGTTCCCACCTCTCCACCTCCGCCGCTCCCCCCCTCTTGCAGCTCCCCGCCTCTTCCCGCTCACCTCTTCTCCCCCCTCCCCACGCCTCTCAGGGCCTCTCACCGCTTCTCGCATCTCCTTCGCTCCCCATATCTCCCAGATCACCGTCTCTCCCCCGTTTCCCGCCTTTCACACTCTTCCTGTCTCCCCATAGCTCATCGCCTCTCCCTCACTCCCTGTTTTGCCTCACTCTTCGCCTCGCTCATGCTCCCAGTCTCATCCTCAGGCTCCCATTCTTCCCCGCCTCAGCCCCTCTCCCCGTCTCATGCGCGCTTCCCATCTCGTCCATACATCCCATGACCTCGCTCCTCGTCTCGTTTTCTCGTTCTCCATCTGGTTCTCGCTACCCGCCTCTTTCTGCCTACTCATTCGCATTCAGCCTTCTCTATCTCCCCTCACTCCACCTTGCAGCCCGCCACGCATCCCACACCTCCCACGCATCCCTGCCATTCGTCACCTCTCCCCGCTCCCGCTCGCCGCACCCTGTGCTACTCTACCCTGCCCTGCTGCAGGAGGTCTCTGCGCTGGCGTTCTTGTTTTTGTGAAAAGAAAACTTTTGCACAAGATCTAGTAGAAAGGCCTCGGCTAGTGTCACGTGACGCCCGGATCACCAGTCACGGCGTCTGTAGCAAA
>BLKR01006288.1:0-60457 GCA_011170035.1 Teleogryllus occipitalis
AACATGTTGGGGTCTTCCTCGGCAGTACGCTCTGAGGAAGGCCACAATATGTTGGACGAATCGTCAGCCATCATTGAAACGCGACTCATCTCGGGTAGCCTGAGATTCGTCTATTCAAGATGAAATTGATGGAATCCTTTCAGGATCGTCTCGTGAAATTGTCAGTCGAGCACATACTAGTGGAACTGAGGCGCTCAGAATAACGGCAGATCCATATCGAAGTTCGTTTGGAGAAAAATGACTTTTTCTGCTTTCGCTCACGTTCACTTTCACTAATGACACATTTTTTATGGTAGAATTTCCATATCGTTTGTTCATTTGATATTTAAGCATATGATAGTTATGTGGTAGAAGTTTACTGTCATACTTCCAACTGAAAATGCGAGGTCAGTTGGGATCAGCCATTATTATCCTGAGAGCCTCAATTAATTCAAAATTTTACTAAAAAATGTTCGTTAAAATAAAAACGTCATGAAGTTGTTGTTGAAAAATTGTACGTGATTTGGTAAAACCAATTACTTTCTGACTTTTCTGTTGGCTTCAGTCAGAGCGAAAGTCATTGGGAAGAATTTATTCCAACGTATTAATTTTTAAGAAACAAAATAATCCCGACTCGACTCTGGGAGAGGAGTCGACCAGAATATTATATAACAAGCACATTTAAAGGATATTTTATTTAAAAATTTATTAAATTCTGTGAATTCTATGGGGGCAGCTGAGATTTTGTGGTACTCCATAGTAAAATATATGGGGTGAATAAGATATCAACCACAATAGTATACAATGTTTTTATAATGCGATTACATGTATTCAGACACGTGTTTCGGGAATACTCTTCCCATCATCAGTGGTTCTACAATTATTAAACAAATTACACATGTCAACAAATCATATATCAACAGTGAACAAATAAATAAATAAATATTTAGAATAAGTACTTACCCAAGTAACATAGATTAAAACACATAATTATGGAAGGTCGAATGACGCCATTTTGGACGTACGCTGTACGAATGCAGAGTGCGGGAAGGAGGAAATAGACGAAAGAAAGCTAGTCAATTAATACATTTATGATGGGGCTGGATTTAACTATTGATTGTTCATTAAGACTTACAAGGTTGGGATTTTTGCCTAATTTTAAGATTTCTAAATTTTGTAATATATTTAATTTGGTACCTTTATTTTCGAAATGTAGAATTTTGAAATTAGTTTCAGGATCGAAAGAGTGGTTGTATTGGATAAGGTGGTTGGCAAATGTGGAATGTTCTTGTTTCAGTCTCCAAGATCTGAGGTGTTCCTCTAGCCTACAGGAAAACTTCCTACCTGTTTGTCCCACATATGCAGAATTGCAACTATTACATTTTAACATGTAGACTCCACTTTTTTCCTTCATGGGTACCGGGGGTTTGATGCTGGGAAATAAACTTTAAAGTGTGTTGTGAGTTTTATAAGCTACCTTGAAGTTATGTTTATTAAATATATTTCCTATCTTTTTAGATATGGGACCTATAAATGGTATGCTTACAAATTGTTTGATTTCAGTGGATGGATTTTGTGGGAAGATCTTCTTAATTAATAATTTAATTTCTTTTTGATTGATAAGTTTTTTAATTATAGAGGGGTTATAACCATTATTTTGTCCTATTTGTAAAATAGTGTTTACTTCTTCATCAAATTCTAATTTTGACATGGGGACATTGAATAATCTGTGAATCCATGAATGGAAGACTGCAAATTTATGTTGAAAACAATGGTTTGAGTTGTAGGGTATGATTAAATCTGTTTGGGTGGGTTTTCTAAAAATTTTAAAATTATGTCTATTGTTTTTTATATAAATGGTTAAGTCTAAAAAGTTTAGGGTATGGTTCTGTTCTAATTCCATTTTAAAAGTTAAATTAGGGTGAAATGAATTGAGGAAATCAAAAAATTGGTTTAATTGTCTGGTCGTACCTGTTCAAAGTCAAATAATGTCATCGACATATCTAAAATAATACATTATATATTTTTAGTAAGGGATTGTTACTATTAAATAAGTTATGTTCAAAATGGTCCATAAAAAAATCAGCAAATAAAGGAGACATGTTAGAACCCATAGCCAAACCTTCAGTTTGTTTGTAAATAGTGTTGTTAAATTTAAAATAGTTATGACCGATACATAAATCTAATAATTTAATTAAATCTATTTTTACTTTAATAGTGGATTTGGAATTCATGATGTGTTTAGTGTAAATATCTTGTACTTCAGAGGGTGGTATATTGGTGAACAAATTATTCACATCAAATGAAACTTATTTGGCATTGTTCGGTATATCCAAATATTTAATTTTCTGAATAAGATCAAAGGAATTGTTGAGTTTAAACTTGGGGTTAAAATTAGTCATGGAGTTGAATATAGGTATGATAGATTTACTCAAAGGTGAAATACAAGAATTACTAAAACTAACTACAGGTCTAATAGGTAGGTTTTCTTTATGAAGTTTAACGAGACCATATAATCTGGGGCATTGGGGGTTCATAACTATTAAAGATTTTTTCTTCGGTTCAGTAAATAAAGTACATGACATAATGGTATTTCTGACATGAACATTGAAAGAAGGAGTGGGGTCTTTATCTAGAGTGATGAACCTATTTTCATAAATGAAGGTTTGTAGTTTGTTGATATAATCTAATTGATTTAATATGACTACTGTATTGCCTTTATCAGTTTTATTAATAATGAAACTGTTAGCTTTGACTTTCTCTTTTAATTTAAGTATTGAACTGTTACTATGTTTGTTAGAATTATTAGGGATGGGTCTATTGATTTCATCATAAAGAATTTTTGAACAGTCAATAACTACTGAATTGATAATATTGTTATCCTTTATCTTGCATAAGGCATCTTCAGTACAAATAGCTAAGTTAGTTAGATCTTTGGTAGAATAGTTTAATAAAGGGGCATATTTTAGGCCTTTGGAAAGTAAATCAGCTTCTTCATCATTAATTGAAGCATCAGATAAGTTTTTAATTCTCGGGTAGAACGTCTGAGTGCAGTTAGAAGCGGTTGTGATATTAGTGGATTTAAGTTGCTTACTTCTTAATTTATCTAATTTCTTGTTTAACTTTAAATTTTTCTGGCAGTTTTCTAAGAAAAGAATATCCCGTATTTTGCGATCAAGGTGGAGAAACTCAAGTGGCCAAAATAGATTTGCTATATGAGTGTGAGCAACAAACAGGTAGTAAGCTAAAGCATCCCTAATTGAATACCATTTAAACATTTCGTGTTTAATCCATGTTACCTGGGCTGTAATTAATGCAGTTCTTGCAGAGGCGGTGATTTCCTCCTTCCCGCTCTCTGCATTCGTACAGCGTACGTCCAAAATGGCGTCATTCGACCTTCCATAATTATGTGTTTTAATCTATGTTACTTGGGTAAGTACTTATTCTAAATATTTATTTATTTATTTGTTCACCGTTGATATATGATTTGTTGACATGTGTAATTTGTTTAATAATTGTAGAACCACTGATGATGGGAAGAGTGTTCCCGAAACACGTGTCTGAATACATGTAATCGCATTATAAAAACATTGTATACTATTGTGGTTGATATCTTATTCACCCCATATATTTTAAAAATTTATTATAATATTATTAGGGTAAACTAATATCAATTTTAAAACAATGAATCAGATCATTTATGTTCAAGGACTTCATATCTACATGCAAAACTCATTCTTCATCACACCGAGTAAATGCGAGACGAAACGGAGAAAGGACCATCTACATTATAGAGCTTCCTATAATAATAATTATATATACATATATATATATATATATATATATATATATATATATATATGTATATATATATGTATATATATCTCCAGATATATTAAATATCTTAAAATTTCATCTTAAATGTTAAGTAAATGCGACGTTCTTAAATAATACAGCGATTGAAACATTTAAATAGGAATACACTATTTCAATTTTTTATTTTATCATTCTGGATAAAGTGCCATAATGATATTCTGCTGCTCAAACAAAAAAGTAAAAAAGTATTTCTAGTACAGCTTAATTATTAGAAATGTTTCTAAATTAAATCAAAATAAAACATCATTCAACAAATTTATGCAAGTTAATTGCAATGCGAACCCTAAATTTTCGTTACAGATTGCAAACGGTATTAAATATATTTACAAGTTCAATAATAATAATAATATAATTGTTTTCGAATTCCACTTTTCTACGTTACTCGTTTTCCAATATTTCAAAAACAAAGTATTCGCCGATAAAAGTGAAGTTTGCAAAAACATCAGAAAATGTAATGTTTTCCTTGTTTTCCCACGAAAAAAAAAGATATTCATTTACATATAAACTTCTAAAATCTGAAGGAAATCTTTGGAATTTCACAAACAATGACTCTTCGTCTCATCATTAATCTTTTTAGATTTCTTCTTTTTCTTTTAAAATTTCTTCTTCAGCGTTAAGACGCCATTTCCAGGCAAAAGTAAGCTTTCATAATCCTCTTAATTTGCATTTCAAGCCACGGCACACTGTAAACGCGACCGATAATATGGCGCTATGGAACCCTCCTCTATCAACGCCTTGCGTAGGTCAAGGCTCGTGGAGATCGGCGCCGCCGCCGCCGCAAGTGACCTCGCCCACCGCGAGCGAGCACAGGATGCTCAATGACACGGTACTCGAAGATGAAATGCTCGAGCGAGTGCGAGCAAATTACTCACTTTGAAGATCTCTAATGCATACATTTTGCGGCTCTCCCACACGCAACCATTCTTTACAAATGAGATCTTTAAAGAAAGAGAATTTCACGGAGACGTGACGAATTGGAGCTTGATTTTAAAAATATATTGAGGATATGTTACTAGTGGAGATACAGAAAGACACAAACTTTCTCGTACTAGTTAGTTTTCTACTTTCTTTGGTCTGGGCCGACTTTATATTCTTGTCCCAATCTATTGTCAGCTGCCCTGTATTGCCGCCCAAAGCAATTTTTTTTCCAAAATTTTCTTAACTATTCATTTATTTCTTTATTTAGTCAAAAACAGTCAAAAACTGTATGTGACGTATGGGAGAGAAAATCATCTGCGCACGCTTTCTTGAGTTTCAGAATCCCTTCCCAACAATTTAACTATTAATAGTTGAAAGATTAATAATAATAATAATAATAATAATAATAATAATAATAATAATAATAATAATAAATTTAAAAAGCGAGAGATTAACATTTCAAAAAGTAGATATTTTCGTTGCCAAATTATAGAAACTTATTTTTAACGGTAAAGAAATGAACAGACTTGATTTGTCTGTATTGTTAACAAAATAGAAACTCACCCTAAGCTCTACTACCACTACAAGCAAAGGAAAGTTCAACAAAACGTGCGCATAGTGAAGCTACATTTACTTCCAGAAGCAAATCAAGGGGCCATCTCAGCATTTGCTCAATGGATTAGGGAAACTGGACAAAAACCTGATCGAGATGGGGGTCATTGACCCGGAAGTACATTATTTGTCATTTGAAGTACATTATTCGGTTTCCTAATAGTAGAACCGAAATATTACTTAAATAATATTAAAGAAGAAGAATACCACATTCTATAAGGAAATTATTGTTGAAACATTTGAAGCCGTTTGTATGAAAATGGCGTTCAAGCGTTATTGTAAATGCGAAATTTCAAACTCTTTTACACAAAATGTTTTGTCGAAATACTCGAAAAAATTAAATGGTAATCATTTGAAGAACTTCCACTCACAATTCCAATAATGTATACAAATTGCTGGAAAAGTACATATTAAAGGCGTGAGAGAATTTAAAAGAAAATTATATTTATGTCATTTTTAAAAAACAAAATAATATACCAAAATGCACATTACTACATATTAAATCGTGCAATTAGCACTAAACATTGAAAATGTTTGAAAAAAATTGGAGCCGTTTTTGAGAAAGTGGCATTTGAGCGTTTCTCCAAGTACGAAAATGTGAGTTCATTTTGACAGAAAAATTCAGTTTTCCAGAAATTTTATATAATATTATTTAAAGCACGTATACTCATAAATACAGCAGTTTAAACAAGTTGCCGCTGATGTAAATATTAACGACGTGGGAGGCAAGTCAAAATAATTACATTTTTGTAATTTTTTTTAAAAAGATAGGGCAACTTGTCGTTTATGTCATCTTATCGAGTGGATTTAGCACTAACACTATGTAAAGGTTAAAAAAATTTTTTTGAGCCGTTTCGGGAAAAACCTTGTTTGTGAACTTTTTGAAAATTACACATAATACACAAAATATTGTGCGAAAAGTACCAAAAGTTTCAAAAATATTTACTTGAC
Organism: Teleogryllus occipitalis; assembly: GCA_011170035.1. NCBI lineage: Eukaryota > Metazoa > Arthropoda > Insecta > Orthoptera > Gryllidae > Teleogryllus > Teleogryllus occipitalis. The sequence continues at coordinate 6,337 of BLKR01006288.1, forward strand.
CTTAATGAAAAAAGTAATTATAGACAAAAAATTTCATTTGAAGGAAAAATCTCTATCTTTAATTTTGTAGTTGTAGAGAGACGCCGAAAAAAAGTCAAACTTTTGAAATTTTCGAATATTCAGAGTTAACAGTAAAAATCAGACCAATACCACCTTTATAAGTGTATTTTGTTCTATTCTTTCAAGAAATTTAAAGAAAAAATTTGCAGCCATTTTTTGCGAAAATTTTGAGAATGTCGTAGTGGATTCATGTAAACTACCCCCAAAAATTAATGAATGTTTCTCAAAATCGCAGAACTTTCACTCAGGACAGAAGGACAGGGGTTTATTCAGTTTGGAAAACATGGTACCAATAGTTCAGGCGTACGTGTTCAGGCTAGTGTTGTTCACGTACACCAGACATATGGACAGACGGACGGATGGACGTTGTGAAAAAAACTGTGACGTCGTGGGAATACACAGTAATCACAGACACGAGCTTCAATGATAAATATGTACAGGTTTATTCACAATATTTACAGTAAATAATTGAAGTTACTCTTAGCTCTGGTAGACGTTTACTCTCCTGATCGCAGGAGCGATCCTTAAAAATGAAATGTCTGACTCGTGGCCCGCGCCACTCCTCAGCGAGCCTTATGCACCCAGCATACAGCTCCGGCGACCTTGGTCACCCGTGGAAATAGTGTCTACAACGGCGTCCCAACACATGGGTTGCCGTACGAGCCTAGCTCGGTCCGCACCGCCCTGGGCGCACGTTTTGTGCGTTCGCACAAGGGTTCCACTCAGCTCGACACCCCCCCCCCGCGCTCTGCGTTCGCTCTTATATAGCTCCCACCCACGTGACCTGAAACGTCACTGGGTTTTGCACACGGCCCGCGCTAGTCGCGTTGCCAGGCATTTTGGACATCCATTTCCATGGATTCTAAGAATTTTACACGTGGCACGCGGCAAAAATGCGCTGTCCCGCATTTTGGGCATCCCTTTCCCTAGCTCTTAGAATTCTCAAAATATCTCGGCGTGTCTCCGCTTCTGCCAATTGTTCTCACATCCTGCCTGGCCCCTGGCGTCTAATCCCTTGACGCAGCGACCTTGTGACGCCCCGCCAGTCGCACTGTGTAGCCCTACAATACGTTACAAAACAAAACTTTTTCTGTATCAGGGGACCCCCAAAACGGGTATTTCCGTTGAAATCTCGAAATCGATTTTCCGCAGCATTACACAACTTTCTCTATACTACATATATTACTCCGTATATACGTACGAATACGAGAAAGTAACTAGGCTACAGAATGGCGCAGACTTTCTCCTAGTAGTTTTCTAATTTCCTTAGTGTGAATTGGCTTTACAGTCAGCTGCCATCTATTGCCGCCCAAATAACTTTAAACAAATTTTCTCAATTTTTCGGTTTCGTAACAGTAGAATCGAAATATTATTTTAAGAATATGTGAGAAGAGTAAAACCTCGTCCTAAATGGAAATTTTCGTTGAATGTAGAGCCATTTTTAAGAAAATGGCGTTTGAGTGTGTAACTGTAAATGCGACATTTGAAGCTCTATTTCACACCTCTACCGTCGGCTAGTGGGAGCTTTTGTTATAGGCTTCACAATTAATCTTTTAGAAATCATTTAAAATCTTATTTTAAATTGCGCCCTTTTATTGAATTAAATGTGTAAACGAATAGATGATTTTGCTTTGTTTAATAAGATGTGGGAATGAAAAGTAATGCATGTAAAAACAGAGTAATTTTGACGAATAAAAGAAAATTATATTTTTCTATGTATTTACATTTTCTTTCTAACGGTATCATCAATGTTTATCTGGCTGACATACAAATCAGCGGTCATTGTTGCTAGTAATCCATTGTTGTAATGCCGCACTGATAGCAGAAGACGATAAGGACTGCTACCTTTTCTTTCGCGTTAGTATAAACTAATAGTTTTATTTGCGGCTAAAATACGCATCGTGCATTGTTAGTACGTGCATCGTTGGAACGTGAATGCAGTGAATTCAATGGCAAAAAGATGTTTTTGTTTAAGCATTTGAATTAAAAAAATATATATTTTTTTCGCGCTTTGTTTGTTTAAGAATTTTTCAAATGGTTGTTGAAGTGTAATATTTCTAATGAATATTTTTATATTAATGAAGTTTAAATGAGTAATATTTTGTGCCCCATCTTTGTAGAAATTGTTCATCGGCCTCTTGAAGAGCACTCTCATCACGTGTGATACGTTCATCAATGTGAGTCGTAAATTAGAACAATGTTGGAAATTGCCGTAAGTTGGAATAATGAAAGTTCTTTGTTTGGTGTAATCACAATACTGAAAACACAATTCAATGACTTTATGATATGTAGTACTCTCGTTCTTTATAACTCGGAGACACTCGAAAATTTCTGAATTCGTAGAGATCATGTTTTTTCTTTGACACTGAGTGAAATTAGAAAGTAATTTAAACTTTCGATTCTACGTCAAAATTGGGGAAGAGTAGTGATAAGATATATATTGTTAAAGTAATGCAAATAGTGTGTCTTCGAAGGATATGGATGTTTTACAAAGTATTGTTGCATTTCTATAAATGTAAATAAAATCTGTGATATTCTTACATTAAAGATGTGAATTAGACTGAGCAGAACGATACTTTCGAGAACTCGCTCAATGGAAGTACCAATCCTAAGGCACAAAAGGTTCTCAGTTTACATCTTGGGCTAGAGGAGTAGTTGGATGTTATTTCCATGTTAGTCACGTATATATACTTAAATCGGTGAAGAAAATAAGCGATGAAATTGCTTTTTATTTTTATCACCACATTTACTCTGTTCATCACGCCATATTAAGTTTTTAAACATTTTAATTTATTTTCATATTTACGAAAATGTGGTACGATTATTATTATTTTTATTAAAAGTTATATCCAATCTTGTTTTCGAAATAAGAGACTTACATGAAAATGCGCAAATGAATATAGTGACGTGGTGAAAGTCGTATTTGCCAAAATGCATTTCTAATGTTTTCAAATAATGTAACATCAAAACCATTGACCCTTCATAGCCTTCTTAATAGAGCTTCTTTAGTAGGATTTTCTTGCTATGTTAATTTTTGAATGCTATTTCAAAAATCTATTTTTCTGTCGGCTCGACTTCCAGCGATTAGAAGTTATTTTCACGTATGCAACTACACCTCTAATTTTTCTGTAATCCGCATGTCGACAGTGTCCATTTTCATAAGACAATTGAATAATTGATATACTAGAATATATAAGAAATTTTTACTTAATGTTTGGTCTAAGAAGGTTACAAAACAGAGAGTGCAATAAGGAAGGAGTGCTCAATAAATAATCGAACTGTTGAATGTAAGAAAACTGTATTTTGTCTTTTTTTTAATCAGCAATGTGAGTATTGTTTCCGTGTTCATCAATTACTGAGATCATTTGTCCTGTAAGTGTGGAGCATGTTCTATTCCGAGATTTAGTCACGTATCTGTTCCACTCCCAGAAGAAAGTGAGATCTCTCAGTTGACAATTCGATCATATGAACTGGTGAGGATTATGTATTGACTATATTACGAGTTATAACACTTTATAGAAATGCTGTTTCAAAACTGGAAAAATACCTTTCTGAATAAAAACCGTGACAATTGTAGGAAAATATCCATTGTGTTTATCGCGGCACTGGGCACGACAAAGTTTCGTAACGAGCTGAGGGGTGGGGTGACTCTGTCACCAAGCAGTAAAAGGGACGTAAATACAGAAAATAAGTACAGGTAAGAAACTCTTCTGAACCTAGAAAACTTTTCAAACTACTAAAACTATGACATAAATAATGTAATAAAAATATTTTAGAATGTGATATAAATATTGAATCGTAACATAAACATATTATAATATAGGAAGTTCCAGAAGCTATGGGATATACCCATAACTTCTAAACGGTTCCCGACATCGAAATACAGTTTTCGCTGAACAATACGGAATTAGAGGCAAGTTAAAAGGTGTAGAGATATTATTTGAAAATTGTTTAGTTTTCGAGAAATTTAATAACCTTTCTTTTTTTTAAATAGAATCACATATTTTTCTCACCACAATAGATAGATCATAAAAAGAGGAATGCAATGATGTAACATATGTTCATATTTTGATAGTGTTTTGTGCATAAAATTATACTTTTTGACATGATACTTTATATTAAACGTGCAATTTTGGCTGTAGCAGGCGTCGCAAATATCGCTTTTGGGAAAGCTGGCCTTCGTGGCCTTTCCCCACAAAAGTGCCAACGCCGCGAAGGCAATCGTCTCCAAAGGCGACAGTAGCAAGGGTTTCTAAAGGACATCTTGTTGAATTAATTTAAAATTACATGTCCTATAATTTTATACTGAAAATACTATCAAAACATCAAAATGACATTTATTTATCTTTTTTGAACAGTTATGTGGTTGGGGGCGCTAAACTAGATCTTAAATCTCAACAACACTAACCTTACAAACTACTATTTACATTTCACACTACTTGTTTACATTATTTATACACGTTGGTAATCTAAACTTACGTACTAACACTTACATAGTACTATGTTACATTGATTCAGTTCAATCATTGATTCAGTAGTCAATTTTTGTTCTACTCATTGCTAGCGAGAAAAAGGTATGGTCCCATTTAAAAAATCAAAGATCATCAAACTTCTCGAAAACTAAAAGTATTTTGAGCAATATCTCTACAGCACATTACTTGCCCTATGATTCCTCACTGTTGAGCGAAAATTGCATATCAAAATCGGAAACCGTTTCGAAGTTATCGGAGTGCACAGTAGTTGGTGGTACTCCTTGTGCATTAGTCAACTTTAGAATAGGCGATGAATGTTTCACAAAACTACAATTCATTTTACAATAAACAGAAACATAGTTAAGTCCTCTGCAAAAGAGGAAAAACGGGCAAAATGGTGTAAGATAAATACACTCTAATCAATAAAAGGATCTAAATAACATATATTATGCTGTGTGAATACCGCAAAACCGCTTACTGTGCGTCTGGATGGTCAACTGTTGTAAATTTCGTGGGAAGAAGCAGTAACGAAAGGAAGAGCGGGTTGACTGAGTGACCCCTCGCCGCGTCACATTTCCTTTGCGACGAAAGATCCGAAAGAAGTTAAAAGTAAGGAGGTCAGTTACGTGCGTAAAGCTTTTCTCAAAATGTACTGAGAAGCTTGAAACATATCTAAGAGAACAGAGCTCCGAAACCGCGATGGGATGACTCCGGCATCCGACGTGCCCACTCCAGAGTTAAACGTGAAAACTTTATTAAGTATTAGTTTTTAAAGCCAACATAATTCTCAAAATGTGTAGGTCGATTCCGTACGGAAACTTAAATGCTGCCGATCTGTGCACACAATAGATGCTCACGATAAATCGAATACAATCCCATTTAAAAAAGTCGTCATCGCATGTGACTTTTAGTTTGGAGGCCTTTTATGTGCGCAGGGCAGGTATGCAATGACTCCGTCGATATCTTCAGGAAGGATTTATGAGTAATAAAAGGTCGCAGGCCGTCATTACCTCTCGAGACCTTTCTTCTTCAGGATTTGAATAGCCTCGTTGATCAACCGTGCCGTCGTAAGAAGGTCGTTATTACGATTCGGGGAGGTCGTTGGAAGGCTGGCTTTTCGTAGTATCGCTCGGTATTGAATAACGGACTTAAGAAAATGATAGGAATTGCATTTTTTTAAAATTAATTTTTAATTTTTATCTATGTTTGAAGTTACAGGGTTGTTTTATTTGTGCTAAGAACGATTCTCTTTATTGTGTATTATATGTTTTGTGGAGTGATAGGTCAGATGTAATAACCGTGTGGTCGACAGTAGTGCTAAGATTTGGTTTTCGGATTGTGCGGATACCCGGGACCCATATACGTGAGTTTTGCGAGGGATCAAATCCTCCCGCAAGCAAACGGGTAGTCGTACTATGTGGGTGGGCCTATCCCTCTGTATATTGATAGAGAAGAACGGAAGGGATTTCGTTTACTATTATAACTGTAAGTGTATGCTCAAGTGCTCAACACCACCTCGTAATAAGCAGAATAGGAGCAAACAAAATAAACGAATTAAGTCTGAATGCCTTTTCTACTTTACATTTATTACTTTCTGAGTTTTTTACGAAAATTGAGAGATGAATGAGAGGGAGAGAGAGATGAACGAGAGATTACGAGAGATGAACATACGGGTATTTCAATTTCTGGTCATCGAATAGTGTTGGAATAATTTTTGTCAACATAAAGAGAGCTTTTCTACTCAGATTTAAACACAGTATCATTTGAAAGTCACGAGTTGATCGGAGGTGGGAGAACTATCATCTAATCGGGAGCTTCGTTTCAACTTCAAGTTTTGGTATTGGAGCCCCCCGATAGGATACAAATGTCGTCCTCTCCTTCCAGCTCGTGACCTTGAAGTTCCACTATGTTTAATTCGGACTATACTGAGGGCCTGGGCTGGCCGTTGCACTCCGTTTGTGCCACGTTCACCCACTCCGGTGAGTCTACGTGCCCCTGATACTAATGCAGGGCGCTTGTTCTCGCCATCAGACGTTTCTCGGAACGAATCGTGCTGCCTCCACGCAATTAATGTAACGTGCCACCCTCGGAGATGACTGACTTCAGAGTTTTCCGTGGTTTCTTCGATCAACACCAGGCGAATGCCGGAGCGGTGCCCCACCAAACGGGCCACGGACCGCGCGCGATCTGTCCTTCCTCTTCCTTGTCCTATCCTCTCCCCTTAAAACACACACACACACACTTTCATGCACTACACTATACTCCAGGCCGTGTATTAGGCCGCACTAAATTCGCAATATGGCAGCTTGAAAGATTTCCTGTCGGAATAGCCAACTTATGAAACTATAACTCTGATCAAGTATCTCGCTTTTGTTTTGTTTGTTGTCATTCACAATCCTCGCGCGGTCTCGAGTCTTGTCCACTGTCGTGGCCACCTGAAGGTGGCCATGCCACTGTTCAATAATACATGTTTCGTTTTTCGGTAGAATTAAAAATAGATGTTCATCTATAAACGAATATTAACTCTGTGAATAATTATTAAGTTAATTAAGAATTATCAACTATTGCGAACTTAAGAAGTGTTAAAAAGTGTCAAGTGCAAATGAAAAATACAACCTCAAAAGTTATCTGCGGTCATACTTCTATGTTATTAATGCTTTTGAGATGTGTGTCAACAGTTCCTTCACGTTTTGAACTGATAGTAATGAGTTTTATTGAACGCAAATAAATACCACAATTATTGAAGTTAATTAACGTGATATACATGGTAGTTTTTAAGTGATATAATGAATTGTTTCTAACAGTCTAGTTATGTCAATACCAATGCAAATGCATCCATTTGATTTATCTGTTCAATTATTCATTAGATTTTAAAAATAAGTTCAAAAAAAATAATGAAAATCATCATTAGTGTAAGTCTTTAATAACTTATCCATTGTTACCAGAGACAGTCTTTCTCTTTACCCATTTTTTCACCATTTCAATGGGGTGTGATTCATAAGATTGGGATAAATGGTAATAAATATGACTTTTTGATTTTTTTAAAGATGTTTATTCAAACAGGAATGTACACAATCAATATAAATGGCACATTAAATATATAGTTGCACAATAATATTGAATCTACTCTCTTATTGTGACTACATTACTATAAGCTTCTCCCTGAACATGCAGTTATTACACAGTAAACCCTCTCATCGCTTGTTAAATTCAAATCAAAAGTATATTATACTTCAGTTTCCATTACAAATTCATGCCAAATAATTCCCAATAGGCAGCCAAGCAGTACAAGATTAATATATTGTTTATTTATTGCCAGTTAAATACACATTCTTGCTGTGAAAAAAATTCAAGGTAAGACATCGGTTATTTTCAGCATTAAAATTAGAGTATTGTGCCAAGGAAATTCAAAATGCATGTGGAATTTAGAGAGAGATGCGGTGCTACTTGCCCAAAACCAGTATTACTAGTAATGTCACAAATGCTACTAATCAAATAAGGTTACAAACAAGCTACAAAAAACTGAAACAATGTTGACAGGACTATTTACATATACATTTAGATATGCGAGACAAGTACATCTGTGAAAACTAAGAATTATAATAATTACAGAGATCATTTTTATGTTCTAAAAATCTTGAAATATGCATCTATGACCTAAAAATTCTGAAATATGCAATTAAAATTAACAATATTTCATTTCATGTGATACTTGGAATGAAAAGATGTATTTTTGTGCAAACATAATATAACCTAGCTCACTTCTCAGGAGAAATAATTGAAGTAATTATGCACCTTCATTAAGGACATTGTTTGTCTTGTTTCATTTTTTCTGCTTGGTACAAAAAATTTATCAAGAAATATCCTACATTTGCACAAGTATTTTATTGTCTATAGAAAAGAAAAAACACAAAGTGTGAAAAGCTTTTTCTAATCAATGACTCCTCCCAAATAAATAGATTCTATGACAACAAGGAATGGTTTAGAGATAAGTCTCTCTTTAAACAAAATAAATATAGGAGCATAAAAATATGCTCTTATTATTATATGAATATGCACCAACAGGAAAAATTTGCCAAATTGCACTAACATATTAATCTACATAGCATCCAATTCTAACCACATGTCAAGGAATTTCATTTAGCTATGCCCTGAAGCAATAGACAAAAATATGCAAAATCATAGATATGCACTCCCTATTAATAATAATAATAATAATAATTACTGCCATAGGTGTGTTAGAGTTTGTATTTCTATAGTAATTCCTCAGGAAGCACTCTCTTTTAAAAATTATAATTTCATTCTCCCTCACATGGGCATACCTGTCTCCCTTTCCCTAAGTAAAACCCATGTTCTTCACTATTCGCTTTAGGGAGGTCTGAGAGCCTTCAAAATTTAACGTTTCATCTTCCACAATCTCTGTGTACAGGTTTCTAATAGAAATACCACAACCTACATAAAATATAATCCTTGGTACTTGTTAAATAATATATGAAACAACACAAAATTATCATTGTTTATATTAATAAAACTGTATACTAACAAACTAATTAAAAAGTCTAATTGATTACCTGAATTCAAACTACAATAAATTTTATTGGCAATTGCATCCTGAGTGAAATTGTCAATATCTGTGACTGGACGGGATCTTTTACGGGTCTTTTTGGGTGTGGTCAGAGCTTCTTGTTTTTATATTTGTTGATAATACTATCAACTGACTTTACACCCACCTGCAAACACACATCATCTTGAAAAAAAGAAAATTAGATTTATTATGATTAATACATGAGTAATGGTAAAGATAATTAACAACTATACTCATCCCTATTTTAATTAAGAAAATTACACTTGTAAGTTTTAAAAGATAAGATGTAGAAAAGAAAAGAGAAAATTCAATCTTACCTGCAATAATTTTGCCACTCGCGTTATTAAACAAGAGTGGGTAACTTGGACCTTTTCTTCCACTGCTTCCTTCCACAGTCCACAAAATAAATTGATAATTCTCTTTTGAAGATAACTTTGAATACGTGTTATCTTCAAAGGTTCAAAATTAAGTATAGACCCAGATGTTGTTGGGCTATCCATTATTTTCCAGTTATAATTAAAATGAATTCAGAAAAAATAATAATAATAAATATAATTAATCTAAAACAAGAAATACTAAAGGGACACTTAACAACAACCAATAATGAACTACAATAACTATTTCAATTAACTTTATTATTATTACTAAAGAAAACAATTGGAAAATAATAAATAAAACTCAAAAACGCCTAGTACTACTAAATAAATAAATTGAACGATAAAACGCAAAGAACGAAGAGCACCAAAACGCAAAATGCAAATCTTTAGCAACACTCGTAAACTAACACAACTTCACTTGTATGGCTTTGAATGTTGGCGAAATCTACGGAAGTAGTCATTGTTTCATTGCAAACTTAAATTTTAAAAAATGTCCCTACCGCTTGAAGGTAATATATACAGGGTATTTGTGTGACGATTGGCAACAACTTTTGCCAACATAAAACGAAACGAAACTACCCTAAATCGAGTATAAATGTACGTTCACATCCGACAGTGGCATTTTTCAAAAGTTGTCCCGTTAGTTCGGCTTTTTAGCTGGCCAGCAGTCTACCACATATCCCGGGAGGCCGGTCGGAGCTTAGAGCTAGTCCCGGCTGGGGCGGTGCCCCGCTGGTGGGAGCGTCCTGGTAAGGGGGAAACCCCACTAGCCGACGGTATATCGGCGCCGAATCTCGCCATCCAGCGGGGGATGAACACCGCCATCTCCCGAGACAAAAACATGCACTACACTAACGGGACTAATGACCAAAGCAGTTGACGCGTCCGAAAACACGAAAAAATCAATCAATCAATCTGACTTCAGCGTAAGGAGTACTGTGTTTGATGTAGTAAGTAAGAAAGTTGGAGGGGGGAGGACATCTTATTCAGAAGTAATGTTCAAGTTAATGCACTATTTTATTACTGATTAAGATAGAGAGAGGGGAGGATGGAGAGAAAGAGAGAGGGAGAGGAGAGAGGGGAGTGGTAGACCAGGTGAAGGGGGTATATAGGAGACGAGTTTCCCAGATGGCGACCTCTTATCCCATCTCTCCGTGGACCAGGTGCTTCAACAGGGGCGGTAGTGCAGTGGCGGAGTTCTCATTTGTGCCTCTGCTTCTCCTCTCATGTCTGCCTCCATGTCCGCTTCACTTCTTCTCCGACGCTGGCTCACTTGTCCTCTGCCTCCGCCTCACTTGCCCTCTGCCTCCGGCTCACTTCTCCTCTGCCGCTGACTCACTTCTCCTCTGTCTCTCTGGCTCGGTTGGGCCTGTTTATATTGGCTCCTCGCTTGAATTCGGCAGCAGTTTTTAGAGGTCGCTGCCGGAATGTTTTGCGATGCCGCTTGCCTCGGTACGGAGTGATGTAATGGCGGCTCACTGCATTAACATAGTAGTTATAGGCCTCGATCTCAGATCTCATATAGACGTATTAACTTTTGTTGCACCTGCTTTACCATTCAAGTAAAAAAAAGTTGAGTTCCTGACGATTTCTTTTGTGACCGGTGAGATACGAATTGATATTTGTTGTGAGAACTGGGTCAAATTCTTTTTACTTGTATCAGTTCTAATATACTCTAGCGATTACTTTAAAACTACTAAACCATTAAATAATAAGACGCATACAAATTGAGTTTATAGTACTAAAATTAAATGCTCAACGCGAACTAAATGATACTATCATATTAAAAGTGTTCATATAAACGTAATTACGGAATTAAATTGAAAACATTTGTATTATTCATATACATGAAATGTAATTAATTATTGCTTGTTTTATTTTTATTCTAAACGATTTAAAGTATATCCTATTCTAATAATAAGTAATTAGGATTAGCTCCACAGGCACCTACAAAAACTCGCAGTGCTGATTTTTTTCAATAATTCACATTATTATAAACTTATGAAGGTCGTCTGCCAAACCTTCTTTCTTCTCTTCATTACAGAGACTGGTAGGCGTGCGGATTGTTAATTGTGTCTTTGATCAGGGTTCAGGACTCATGTTCGTTGAAATGCCTGATTTTTCGAAAATTGCAAACGTTCAATTTTTTTAGTCTTCCTACAACTTCAATTGTGAAGATGAATATTTTTTTCTGAATACAATGTGTTCATGAAAAACATCTAAAAATATGATCATATTCAATTATCCAAGAACATAAGTATTTTGTGCAAAATTTTGTGTCAAATGTAGGCAATTTTGTTTTCTTTAATCGTTTTTTTAAACGCACATTATTTTTCAGTGAATTTGGACGCTTAAGAGAATAGTGCAGGATGCGTGGAAATTTGTGATTAAAAAAAATTTGGCGTCTCACTACGACTACGATAGATACATTTTTAGAAGATGCATTTTTTTTATTAAAATGTGTTCATTAAAAGGATCTTTAAATTAGGTGAAGTTGAACATTTCGAAAATATGAGCATTTTTGTGTATTGGCGTCAAACTTAGTCGCCCGCTCCGAATATCCTGCGCTTCATTAACGTAATGAGATTGATTCTAGGCAGTTGGATGGTACGTAAATTAGGATGTGTATATTATATCATATTTCATTGTTTGTTTCTTACAGTATAGCTTTTATTATACTTCAAATTAATCTTTTAGAAATTCTTTGAACCCTATGTGTAAACTATATGGAATAAAATGATTTATCTGTACAAAAAGCAGTTATAATTGTCAAATTTGTGTTGATATTTGCTTGAAAATATTTAGTATTCGCACCAAATGTTGTACGATTTGTAATGAGTTTTAGGAAAAATTACAGATGTGTTAATTCGGACAAAATTATGGTATAAATAGTATTACATAACTATTAGTAAAGGCGAGAAAGTACGTGCTGTTTTAGCACCCGTAGTCACTTTCGAAATGCAAATAGTCTTTTTTGAAAATCTTTTTATCTAGTTTGATCAGAAAAAAACTTTCGTTTGCGTGTTTTTATTTCATTATTTTAATTTATGATCTGTGTGATGTTATTCAAAGTTCTGACTGCAAAAGTAGTCACTTTTCATGAAGATCAATTGTTGGAATGTCATTGGTGTGCGACTGTTCACTAGTAATTTCCACAAAAACATACAATTCAAAAATAATGTTCTTTAATTTTTAAAATTTCACAATGGAACAAAACTCATGACCATCTCTGATTCGTTTAAAAATAAACCTCGAAAACTGTCCAGCCCAAACAAATAAAAATTCTTGAAGGTCGTATATTTTCATATTCAAAACATTGAGATAACAAATGTACATTTAGGCAAAAGAAATATTTTTACACCAACAATGAAAATGCCCATGAGTACAAGAATTTATATTGTGGGAACTTTTGCGAACAGTTTAAACTACACCAAATGCTAGACAACCCTGAAATAGCTTCAAAAGCTTCGTGTTTGTGGAAGGCATGCAATTCAAACATGTCGCATTTTATCTATTCGCTGGAGCGTCTGGGTCGCGTCCTCCAGCGGATGCTGGCACGTGAGGGTCACCTCACAGACGGAGCAGGCCGGTTGAAAGTGCGCCAGAGGTTGAGTCGGAGTATACGTGAGGCAGGGAACCGGGTGGGAAAGGTGTGGCAGTTGAGACGGAGAACATGGCGGAGGTGACTATGGCAGAAAGGTGATGGCGGAGTAAAGGCCACCACGTGAACGGCGAATGCGAGTGGGGCGCGGTGACGGAGTCGAGGCAGGGACGGCAATGTCGGAGTTGGCAGGACTGAATGGATATGAATGGAAGTGGGACTGGAGAGGGGGACAGAGGTTGCGACTGAAGTTGGTGGCGACGCGTTGGTATTGGGGAGTGCTTGAGGATCAGGCAGATACGGGGAGGTGGGAGAAAGCGGGAAAGGTAGAAGGAGCGAGGACAAAAAAGGATGAAGACAGAGGGATGAAGACGGTGGAAAAGGTGGAAAGGTTGGAGTGCCGCGTCGAGATTGGATGATAAAGGTGGAGAGATTAGAGAAAGGTGCAGAATGCAGAAAAAGGAGGAGAGGGCCGAAAGGCAAGGGAAGAGCGAAGGCTGAAAAGATGAAAATGGCATAATTGGCGCGAAGAAAGCAAGGCTGGGGATGTCTCAGATAGAGACAGCTGGATGGAGTATAGTGGGAATGGAAGTGAGAGGCAGAGAAGAGGGCTAGGAAAGCCTAAGGATGAAAGGTTGGTAACGAGGATGGAAGGACGAAATTGTCGCGAGGGTTTGGGCGAACGCAAAGGTCGGAGAGGGCAATCCCGAGAATAGCGGGGTACGGCGGGATGGGGAGGAAAAGAGGAGACTAAAAGAATCGGGAAGGCTGAAGACAACATGGAAGAGGGCGACTGAAAGAGAATATCGTAGTGAGCAGGGGGGGGGAAGGTGAAGGCGATGTAGAAATGGCAAATAGGGACGTCGAGTGGAAATCAGGAAGGGCGAGAAATTTCGAGACGAAGTGAGGGCGGAGGCCACAGATAGGCGGGTATGTCGCGGCAGTCAAGTAAGTCGGACGAGATGAGAGTGGAAAACAGGAGAAGGAGGTGAGGGAAACGCAGAGGCAGGGAGGGGGGAGTGATTGGGAGTGCGCAGAAGGGCTTACAATGGTGAAGCGGGTGACGAGAGTGGTAGAAACGTGATGGCGGGAATGTCGCAACAGATTGAGGCGGAGAGGCGAAAAGGCATTGAGAGTCATGGAGGATGGAGAGATAGAGTGGGAGAACGAGGAGAGGCTGAGAATAGTCAGGAGGGGGAGGTGCGTGGTGGAAACGGAAGGACGGAACTCGCGACCGAAAAAGAGTGGAGATGGCGAGACTTAGAGGAGGAGAGGGAGAAAGGCACAGAGGCATGAAGAATACAGAAGAAGAAGGTATGTGGAAGGGCGAGGAGTCGCTGAGAATAGTCGAGAGGGCAAGGTGAGTGGTGGGAGCGTAAAGACGAAACAGTCGCGGCTGGAAGAGAGTGGAGAGGGCGGAGCGTAGAGAAGGAGAGAATGAAAGGCACAGAGAGGTATGAAGGATGGATAGATTAGGTGGGAGTGCTAGGAGGCGCTGAGAATGGCAGGAAAGGTAAGGTGAGTGGTTGGAACCCAGAGATGGAGCTGTCGCGGCCGGAAGAGAGTGGAGAAGTCGAGGGGTAGACAAGGAGAGGATGAAAGGCGCAGAGAGGTATGGAGAATGGATAGATTGGGTGGGAGTGCTGGGAGGGGCTGAGAATAATAGGTAGGATAAGATGAGTGGTGGGAAGAGGACGGAGCTTTCGCGGCCGGAAGACAGTGGAGAAGGCGGGGCATAGAAAAGGAGAGGAAGAAACGCACAGAGAGGCAAGGAGGATGGATAGATTAGATGGGAGTGCGAGGAGGGACTGAGAATGGCCGAGAGGGTGAGATGAGTGGTGGGAACGGAAGGACGGAGCTGTCGCAGCCGGAAGAGAGCGGAAAGCGTGAGGCGGCGTGTGGGAGACAGGAAGGGGCGAGGCCGGTGCGGCGGGCAGGCGAGTGCGGAGTGGTGCGGGTCGGTGAGGTCTCAGCAGCGGAGGCCGGGACGGCGGCCGGCGGACAGTCGGTGGCGGAGGGGGCATGGGGGGGGGGGTCTGGTCCCAGAGGCCCCGAGCGGCGCGAGAGCGTCCCGGAGGCGGATTTGTATTCGCGGCCCAGACGCGTGTCTAGTGGATCTTGCTTGGAAAAGCGGGCGAGTGCCTTGGGAAGAGAAGGGCAGGGGCTGGCCTGCTGGCGTGCTGGGAAGGGGATGTATCCGAACAAAATCGCTGGAAACGAACAAGTATGTGAAAGACGGCATTTCACTTTTCGTGTTCTGTCTTTACGATGGCTTTTGTTTTTGATGGATAATGTATGTAATTTGCTTTGGGCATTAAGCATGGTGGCACATTTTTCACACTTACAATACATCTAATACAATAATATAATACAACAAAGAACACTACACATGACTCCCATGTCGATACTGTGTTAGAAATATTTCCTAACGAATTTTTGGTTTTAACAAATGTTGCTGCTACTTTCTGAACTCTTTCGATGGAGTTTATTTTGCCCTTACATTATGGATCCCAACACGTAGCTCCGCACCCTAATACCGGACGCACAATCTTGTATATGCTCTTGATTTACTACTTCCCTTCCTTAACGCATTTCAAAGTGTAATCTTTCCATGCCTTTCCAACAGTAAAGTTGTTCCCCCCATCCTTCCATTCCTTTCCTATAAATCAGATAATATAGATAGTAAGGATTTGTTGGGTGTAGTGCAGTGTCCCTTTCAGGTGTCGGAATGTGGATCTGCTGAGGCATGTTAATCTTTGAATCCTGTTATTTCTTGACTACACGATGAGGATTCATGTTCAAAACATTTTCTAAGACTTGAAAGTAACATTCGTAACATTACAAGGTACAGTGGTGGGGGAAATTGGCACTGCCAAAATGAGAGTGAGAGGTGGAAGAGTCGCATAAAAGCATTCTGAGATTCAGAATCATGGGTTATCAGTCAAGGAATTTAGGAGAAAAAGGTGTACATTTGGACGCCACATTGTGTAAACAACAACGTTGTGAATTCAACGAATACAATATTTAATTAAAAGTGACTATTAGGAATTGTGGCTCAACTACTTATTTAGCAAACTTAGTTTGAGTTAAATAATCAACTGGCTAAAATATGTGATATCTAAAACCGTTGAAGAGTCTATCCTCATCAATTCATTCATTAAATTATTTGGCTATAACCTTTTAATTTTATGTTATTTTAGCTGTTTCAAAATGTATTACTAATTTCGAATACAAGCATGAAATGACGGAAAACGACGCAGGTTTCGGTCATGTGAGATGTGTGAATAATTTCATTTTACTTGGAAAAATTACAAAATACGAAACCATTCAAACAATCTATATAATGACTGAAAAATACAAATATTGGATTAAACTAACTCGCAATTTCTCATAACGGAGGGTACGACTATATTATTGTATACTCAGTGAGTCAGTATTTACTCTGTAGCTGATGTCATGAGTAGAGCTCGGACATGGAGGCACTAAAATGGTCGAAAATAGGAAGATAAATGGGCATTATGATTGACGATAGGTAGGCAATTAGAAAGTAAAAACTTAAAAATAAGGAGGTAAATGGGCATTATGGTTGAATAATATTAAAATTTATACGTAATACAGACTACATAAATGATAAACACAATTCTCTAAAAAAAAGTTTTTCGATTGTGAAAATATTCTTGCGGAGTAAGATAATATTTCCTAAGAGTCGACTCGTGTGGAATTTTATATTTTATATATTGTGTTGGTTAAACTAGATAAATTTTGCTTTTCAAGTTATGAAAATGGAGTGTTTGCGGCATGGCATAATTTAGTATTGAAATTCGTTCTTGTCTCCATCTTTTGACTGCATTAGCTGAAGAAGGTTTAAATAGTTTTGTTCACTTTTCTTTGCATTTTTTGCATGAGTTGCAGTGTTTTATTGATGTAAGAAATACTTTTTGCACAGTTTAACACTTTTTCACAACTCTGGCAAAAAATCCATTTCGACAATCTTCTCCATAAATCCCCTTTTTGTCAATGCACTTCTTGAAACATTCTAGCAAGCATACTTAACAAAAACAGCAAATTAGAAAACCCTCACAAAAGTCATTTCTGAGGTAAACATAGATAATGGGGTAAATTGCCTAAAAATACATCCAAAGAAAATAGCCAAAAAGGGCATTGCCCGGACTCTAGTCATGAGACGAGAAAGATCAAAGCTCTATTTTTCACGTGCGGCATTCCACAACAGCTAGTTTTTTGTTGCTCCGGGACCCCATTTTCCACATAATCTACAGAAGCATTTTTGCTGCTTCAGGCCACTAGTTCTAAACTAGTTAGGTAACAACTCAAAGTGAAGTGTATTCTGAGACAGTTTTATTGGTTGCCATAAAAAAGAACTGGAAGTTACGAGTAAGCATAGTAAACAGTCATTTTAACGTTTTATCATAAAATTTGCATTTGAGGCGGGAATTTTGAAATGGGTAAACGTTTACTCATTAAATACATTTCAAGGTTTTAAGGAAAATAGATGCCGATCTGGATAGGAGAGGTGGCTAAGAGCGTGTACCGACTCAGCGCTTCGTTTTGAAGGGTCGCGGTTAGGTTAGAGTCCTGACGGCGGCAGGATTTTCGACACTAGCTCTTCGGATAGGTCGAATTCAGTCGCTGTCTGGAGGAGAATTCTAGCTGCCGGCTGCTCTGATCGGTAGTTTTCCGTGGTTTCTCCAATCAGCACCAGGCGAATGCCATAGTAGTACTCTAACAAACGGGCCACGGACCGTGCGCGATCTTTCCTTCCTCTTCCTTGTCCCATCCTCTCCACTTACACTAACATGCACTACACTACCATATATTCCGGGAGACCGGTCGGGAGCTTAGAGCTTGTCCCGGCTGGGGCAGTGCCCCGCTCGTGGTGGAGTCCTGGTTCGGGGGAAACCCCACTAGCCGACGGTAGGTCGGTGCCGGATCTCGCCATCCAGCGAGGGAAGATCACCGCCATCTCCCGAGAAAAAAACATGCACTACACTCACGGAACTAATGACCAAAGCAGTTGACGCGCCCGGAAACACGAAAAAATCAATCAATCGAATGGTCGCGGGTTCGAGTCCCGCCTTAGGCATGGTCTCTCATGTGTGTCGCGGAGGGCCTCGCGTTCTGGTCACCAAAGATCAGAGAAGCCCGCAAGTGTGTTGGTGTCTGGTGTATGTTCGAAAATGCGTCCCTTCCGAACGTAAAGAGTAACTGGTTGTTGCCTGGATAAAAAAGCCTTTGGGGAAAATAGAAAAATACATGAATATTTCTGTTTTAAATTAAGAGTAATTCTCTATGGATGTGGATTACCTCATGCAGATATTGTGATAACGATAATGTTAATGATTATGCTGATATTTTTTATTACTTAATATCCTTAATCTGAGAGATTTTTCTTAGATGTAATTTTACACCCTCGAATAAGCTATCGTAAAAAATACAATCAGTGTTAAGGTTAGTGGACACTTAAATATTATCTCTGTTTCGTGTCTATGGAAGCCGTGCAGTGCGTGTTCATTGCAATAAGATTAAACAACCTTGACAACAAACGTGCTCTTCGATTTTCACAAAAAGTTTCTCAAAACTAAACCGACATCTTAGAACTAAATAAAAGAAGAAATTCTGTGTTGAAATAAGGGAGCAAAATATCTTTGAACGCAAATTGTTTCTCCGCAGAGCAACGTGCTGTTTGCGATAGGGCGCGGGCGACAGTAAAGCAAAATTAAAGAATAATGCAAGTCGCAATTTTACCTAACAGCATGCATGTTATTAAACATTTACTTCCATGTGTCCAAAGACTGTTTGCGTCCCATTTCAACGCAGTGTTTCTTGTTTTTGGTAGTACTGAATTATTGGTTTAGCTCTGTGAAATTAATTTTGAAGAAATAAAGAAAGCAATATTGATTGGCATTGTTGTGTCTTATTTTTTATTTATTTTACGTCAAAAAACAGTTAAAACTGCGTATGACGTGCAATGGGGAGAAGTGAATTCTGTGGACATTTTCAAAATTCTGTGATCCTACACTAATATACTACTTGAATTTTGAATTTAAAAAAACGCTCCAATGTAATAAAATCTATTTTCAAGGATAAATCAGGAATAAATTTTGGGCTCTTATACATGATGTCCTTCGTCAAGGAATGCTAAACTTCCTGCCGTGACAACATGGAAACGATAATTTGAAAAACTGTATTTCCCACTGAATTCTAGAAGTAGGTCGAATCAGTAGTAGTAGTTACATTTATGTCCAGAAGCAAAACAAGGGGCCATCTCAGCATTTGCTCAATGGATCAGGGAAACTGGACGAAAAACCTGATCGAGATTGGGGTCATTGACCCAGAAGCTGCAACACAATACTTGTTACATATTGTTTAGAATTATACAGTCCAATGCTAAATAATACATAAAATATCACTGTTAAAATTAATGTTACTTTCCTTGGGTTTGCTTAGTATAGTCTCTCTCAGTATAGTCTTTTATTATTGTTAACTTGCTCTGCATAGTTTCAACAGACGCAAAACAGAGGGAATATTAGTGCCCACTGATTGTTTGTACTGACTATACCTTTCTACTCTAACGAACTACGTGATTTAAAACAAAATTATCAAAGGATACCGTCGGTATCCTTTCCAGAAAATTGCCAATTTGCATCAGTATATGGTATTGAGCTTTTATTACCCATCAATGAGGTATTAATCTTTTATTAATCTCATTAGGACGAAATAGCTCCAGTTATCAGACCAGTGCTTATGTATCTGTATATCAGAAAAATGGTTAAGGGTATCTAATTTTCATAACTAATGAACCATAAATATTATACGTTCGTGTAGGGAGATGTTCTGCTGTAAAATGCATTATCAGTTTAAAAGATGTTTTCAGAATATATGTTCAGAATAAGAGTTCTACAGAAGATATTTATTTTTACTTCAATGTTTGCTATACAACAGCTCTTTTAAATAAAAACAAAATAAAAATACCAATTTTAAAAATGAGCAGGCGAAACGTAGGGTTCCTTTTTGAATGATCAATAAATACAAGAAATCGTCTTTCACTCAGAATTTCCAAACGAGCTCTACTCCAGATGTGATAAGTAGATCCCAGAATTTCTGGCATTTATTTTACGAGAATAGGCATGCAGAAGGCATTTATTCTGTCTAAAGTAGCGATGCAAAAAGACATGTAAGAAATGAAAGATCACCATCTCAAAGGAATTATTGTTAACTCAATTGACATTAATTTGTGTCTGTCATTCAAAATATTCTCACACTTATATCTTTTTGACAGAGATTAATATAAAAAAGTGTTAATATTCTCATTCTACTCATGATACTTATACTTGTAAACTAAGTTCTAATAAAAAAACTAATTTCTTCTATGTTTCAATTTTGATAAACGAGTTCTGAATACAATCACATTTATATAAATATTGCAACGTTTCCGGCATTGATTCGGCCCGTCTTTAGCTAAAACAGTAATCAAACTCCATTTCAATACAATCAAATAATGGAAGTTGATTGTATTTTAATGAAGTTTGATTATTTTTTTAGCTTGAACACTCGTGACTATTCTCGCGAGCGCCATCTGTATTAGCTGTTTAACAATTCGTATGCAATTTATTAGCCTAATCCCAATTAGTATTATACACAATTCGAATTGGAACAAATTTGGAATGAAACAAACTTACGAAACAGGCACATTTATGATAGGCCAAGAAACCATTCTAATAATATTCTCTCTACATTTTCGCGTTTACTAAGCGATCCCTTGGATTGATTTATTAGTTGATTAGTGTTCCGGATGCGTCAAAAACGTGATCTCATTAGTCCCGTAGTGTAGTGCATATTTTAGCGCGGGAGCTGGCGGTGATCGTTCCCCACTGGATGATAAGCGGAGTCGACATTCACTCGACTTGTGGTTTAGTTTTTCCAACCAGGTATCTCCCACCAGTGGGTCTCCGCCTCAGCCAAGACAAGCCCCAAGTTCCCGACTGGTCACTCGATGTGTGATAGTGTAGTGCATATAAGGGTAAGCGTGTGTAAGTAAGAATATGGCAAGGAAGATGAAGGAATGATCGCGCGTTGTCCATGTCCCCTTTGTTAGGGCACTGCTCCGGCATTCGCCTGGTGTTAATATGAGAAATCTTGGAAAACTACCGACTATACTTGGGTTTTCGTAACGTGGCAGCTGAGGGTCTTATCTTCAAGACGGAATATGGCATGGCTTTTAGCGCCTTCCTCGGTTGTGCTGCTAGCGTCGCTTGATCTGCAGCACTGCTTGATACGGTCACAATCATGCGAGATCTTGTGCAGGACCTTGAAAGACACAAATTCGTGCCATATTCCATCGGGAAGATTATATCCTCAGCTGTCACGTTACGAAAACACAAGTATGGAGCTGCCGTTCAATAGAATTCTTCACCACACATCGAATGAATTCGAC
Source organism: Teleogryllus occipitalis (assembly GCA_011170035.1). Taxonomy (NCBI): domain Eukaryota; kingdom Metazoa; phylum Arthropoda; class Insecta; order Orthoptera; family Gryllidae; genus Teleogryllus; species Teleogryllus occipitalis. The sequence continues at coordinate 27,884 of BLKR01006288.1, forward strand.
CAACCTATTTATCTAGGGTTGAAAACCTTGCCACCATCGAGTCTCGAAACCCAAAACCTTCCCGTCAGACGCGCTGCAATGTCATCAGTAATCCGCTTAATCCCATAACCTCCTTCATGACAGCTGACAACTACACGAGTTATGATTTGTGTGGTTACTATTATCATCATACGACCAACAAAAGAATCAGCTACTATACTTGGATTTATTTAACGTGACATCTCAGAGTCACACGCGGAAGTGGGAGAGGGAAGGAAAACTCCAATGGAGAGCCGTAAAAGTCGGAGCCGTAGTAACGTTGCAGTTCCCCATTGGAGTCCGTCCTCCGTCTCCCTCTTTCGCGTGAGACCTTCAGCTGCCACGTTAAAAAAAACCAACTATATATTAGAAGCCTAAAGAAGAACCAATAAGCGCAAATGAACGTCATAGTTCTCCAGAAGGAATAAAAGCGAGCTGCGCGGGGGCGTTTAACGGCATAGAATCGCAGGCATTTGGTGGAAATGCGAGCACGTAGCAACCTCGGAACGCAATTAGCGATGGGCGCGCTAATGTGCGCGCTGGAATCGCAGCTGCCGCCGCCCCCACCGCCCCTCCTCATTCGAACTGCGGTGCGGCGCGGCGCGGCGCGGCGCGACACGACGTCGTGGGGGGAGGAGGACGGACGATTCGCGGCGGCCTAACGACGCCCGCCAAAGTTTACCTGCGCTCCGCGCCGCTCCCCGCTTCCCGCTCCCCGCGCACGAGCCACTCTCCTGCTCTGGTTCTCCGCCTCGGAGCACAAGTTGCACTAAGAGGAGGATTAGTGTGCGATTTTTGAGCACCACTAGTTCATTTTCTTGTATACGTAGTGTGTGTGGCCATATCTCCATCTGTTTATAGAGCATCTGTCCGTTTCCCCAATTGTCCGTCTCCCCATCTATTCGTCCGTCGGTCTCTCCATCCGTTCGTCTCTCCATCTGTCCGTCTCTCCATCCACCAGTATTTTCATCCGTCCGTCTCTCCATCCGTCCTTTTTCTATCCGTCCTCTCCATCCGTCAGTCTCTTCATCCGTCCGTCTCTCCATCCGTCCGTCTCTCCGTCCGTCCGTCTCTCCGTCCGTCCGTCTCTCCGTCCGTCCGTCTCTCCATCCGTCCGTCTCTCCGTCCGTCCGTCTCTCCGTCCGTCCGTCTCTCCGTCCGTCCGTCTCTCCGTCCGTCCGTCTCTCCGTCCGTCCGTCTCTCCATCCGTCCTTTTTTCTATCCGTCCTCTCCATCCGTCCGTCTCTCCCTTCGTCCGTCTCTCCATCTGTCCGTCTCTCCATCCGTTCGTCTCTCCGACCGTCAGTCTCTCCGTCCGTCCGTCTCTCCATCCGTCCGTCTCTCCATCCGAGCGCCTCTCCATCCGTCTGTCTCTCCATTCGTTCGTCTCTTCAACCGTCCGTCTGTTGAGGTGCCACACGTAGCTGCCTCATCTGTTCGCTCATCCGCACCTCATCTTCCTGGCTTAGACCGCTTGCTCACACCACGCTTCCGTTTCCCTTTTTGGTTTCCGAAACCACTCTCCCTGTTCTGCGTTTTCTACTTCATTCTGGCTCTCTGGGTTATCTATGGTCCACACTCCTTCTACTCCGCTTTAACTACCCCTATGTGTCTTCTCCAATCCTCCTCCCCTATCCCTCTTTTCTTTGTGAGCTGTTCTTACTCCGTCTCCGCATGTCGTTTTCGTCTTTGAATCTTCCCCATTCCGCGTTCTCCATTTCGCATTTCCGCTTCACCTTTACCACGAAACATTCGTGGCTTTCCTTAGTGCGCCAACACCTTATATCTCGTCCCTCTTCTTCCTGCTTGCCTTTCCCAAATGAATGATTTACTTTCCTGGCTTATTTCAAGAACCATTTCATGATCGCTGTTTCCTCCGGAAACAATACGCCCCCCGCCGCCTTCCTCATATTCTAGCTATTCATTTGATATTTACGAATTTTCGCTTGGTACGGTATACTCCCTAGACCACTCCCTGCCTGATTCTATGGCTTAATCGATTATTGTATGTTTCGGGGCACGTCAACTACTATGACCATTAGTATTACAATAGTACGTTGAGTGCATTACATGCACTTAAGAGTATGTATGTAAGAGGAGGGAATAGGACAAGGACGAGGAAGGGAAGGTCGCGCACTGTTCGTTTCCCGTTAATTAGAGTATATCTCCATCATTCACCTAGTATTACGAAGATACCACGGAAAACTATCGGTGAGACGTCTGGCACTAGAATTCTCGAAACAGTTGTACTCAACCTAGATACGTAGCTAGTGTGGAAAATTCTTCGCAGTCGAACGCTGGGGCTTAAGGTCAGCGACACTGAAGTGCCAACGGAATGGCTGCCTCTACGCCATCCCCCCCCCCGGGCATTGCTATTGCCATATCCCTCTCATCAGTTTTTTCTACTCGTCTCGCCGTTCCCTCTCCAACGCGCCTTCCGTCCTCGTCTCCCCCCCCCACCCGTGGCGCCTAATTGTGACTTGATGGCCCCACCTGGCGGCGGTTCGCGGGCGGCACATCGCTGCTCACGAAAACTCTTAGCGAAGTCCTGGCGCTGCGCTTCCAGGCTCGGCCTGATAGCGGCTTTGGGAAAATGTTGGCAGAGGTTTTAATGTATTGCTTTTGGGGGGAAAAGACATTAGTTGGTGCTGTTGCAAAAGGTTTTTTTTTGTTGTGAAAACATTATAACGTATCGCGAATAGTCCATTTTGATATCTCATTAAAATATCTTATTTTCAAAACAAGCGCATTTCTTTTATAAAAAGTGTTAAGAAATTACAGCAAAATTATAGTTTTTCATGATGATTAATACTTGTATTGATAGTAAGATCTAAAAAGTCAGTCGTCCGTTTTTAGAGACTTTTGATTTGGTTGTTGGACAGAAATTTTGCAATGAAATGAATACAAATGTGTGATTCTAGCGGAATGAAACTCGTATAAATTTCAGGATTATCAAAATATATATTATTTGTACGATATAATTTATAAAGGAATGCATATAAATTTTCTACAGTGTCACAAATATGCCGTGGCAGTTCAAATATGTTGTTCCTTCATTAATATTGATGAAGTGATAATTTACTTCCCATTCTACATACACAAATATTAAGTGATTTTTCAAAAATGGATAAATACATTTAGAGGCAATAAACGTCCATTAATTTGTTGAGGGTGATATAAATTGTGCAACACTTAAAGTTTTTTAACCATGTCCAAAAATTAATGTTAATTTTGAGTTGTTGAGAAAGAAGTGTGTATTCTCTTTCAAATAATCTTTTTGCATCGGACTTGTGCCCTCCTCAGTATTAGCTATTCTGGCCCATTCAAACCTGACACAATTCTCGCAGTCAGCTTGCAAAGAATTACTCTTTGGGAAAATGTTTGTAGGAAAGATAAGTTTGAATATAAATGAAGACGAAAACATAATTTTTCTTACAACTTTAATTTTTGCTGCCAACATGTTTAATAGTTCATTATCACTTCTTCTTTTTTAATATTTCCAGTAGAAATGCTCTAATGAAACAAACAAAAAACTCCTCATCTGTTTTGGAAAACATCGTGAATTATTTTATTTAAAAACGAATTTCATTACTCCTACTTGAAACTATAGAGAATAACCCATTTCAATTTTCTAGATAGGTCGATTGATCATTTCACTTCCAAATAATTTAATACAACCGTACATTTTTCATATCTTAAAATATAATGAAAAAATTAATGATTATCAGTAAGTAAAAAAACGGTTTGCAATAAAAAATCCGCATTAAAAAATGAAATAAAACTCCAACACCTTCCAAAAACTCGAGTAAAACATGTGTTTTGATCTAGTAAACATTTTGAGATTTAATATTTCAATCAAATGTGTTAGATGCACTCATGTGAAAAGAAAATTCAAATAGTTGTATAATATTAACAAAAGTACTAATAGTAAAAAAGTGTACGATTGATTGGATATATTTTACTAATATTACTAACTTTACGATTCCGGTTTCACTTTTTAGGTTTATATAGACATTATTTAGATTATTATACATAAACATCAACTTTCACTAAAGGTTTAATTTTTTCCGATTTTAATACTACGTACTAGCTGAATGTGGTGTCACCTACGCTGTTAACTATTTTAAATATATTTTCATGTGTTGAAAATTTCTAAATGTTAAGCAGAGCTTTGTTCAAATAAGTTCTTACAGTATCTGGCAATGGACTTACCAATGAATCCTAGTTGCTGTTAATGTTATTTTCCAGTTCGAAAATACCCAGCCCCGAATGGCTTGGAATGTTATCTCCATACCGGATATGAACTGGTAATACTGCAATTTCAAAATTGTAGTCACCGTAAAAAAATAATTGCAGGTATGAATAATGCGAATTGTTAAACTTAAGTACAGCTACCCTTTTTTTGATAATTTGCACCAAAGTGGACATAAAGTACCTGCAAATCTGTAAACTGTTCTTCGACATTTTTTCGTAATTCTAATATGAGATCATTCTCACTTCCGAAAATTCTGTCACTAAATCTTCGACAACTATATTTGATTCTTATCCGGATTTGCTTAAAACTTCCATATTTTTGACCCCTCATTTTTGAAGAGTTTAGAACTCTACAAACTCAGTTTGATTTGTGTTCATTTCAAGTTCTGCAATTGCTCTATTAATCATTTTGTAGTACATGCACATTAAAAAGTGACTTAATAAGAATAAGTTGCTAGTCACATTTGTTTTAAAATCGATATTGCACGCTTGAGAATGTAAATATGAAGTCCAATAATGATGTGTACTAGCATTACTCACAGTTCTTTCTCCGTATTTTCTTGAAGTACTTAAATCTATATATTTAAAAAAATAAGGTATTTTGCCATGGCTTCGTTTAGAGCTTCTACTGAACCGATTGCAGTATTTTTTCCTTTAAATGAAAGAATGTGATCCCTAGATGTGTTATCAGATATTGTTTGTGTTGATTCACCAACATTTACTGTGTAAATTAATTAATTAAATATTTCTTTAATAGTACGCTTATCAATAGTCAATTGTTTTCTTCCAAAGGGTGGCTGTTTCAAAATCGATATATATGAGTCGATAGATGCTTCATGGTGGCGCTGTTTGATGTTTTGTTTTGATTGTTGAGATTTGTTTACAATTCATCAAGGTTTTGTTTCAGTGTAATTATTGCATTGTGGCGTTGACAGTTTGCATGTATTTGCTTTTGTGGTGTATTTTGTAAAGAACATTCGGACAGTGTGTTTTGCTCGGTTGTACTGAAGTAGTGAAGTTGTTCACAGGTTATGTCGAATTCCGAATCGTTGCCCACGCGTCCCAAAAGACGCAAACGTACATTAACTGGACGCAGGGAAAGAGAAAGTCAGCGTAAGTGTCGTGATAGTGAGGTCATTTCGTTTTCTGCTGGGTCGTTGTCTATGAAATGTCAGTTTTGTTCTGCTTTGCACTTCGCATGTGAGAGAAATTCTGCAAACGATTTACTCTGTGTTGCTTAAATGGGAAAATAAGTTTACCTTCAAGCGATATGCCAGAAGAAATAAAAATTGTTTATAGGACATGATGACACATCAAAAAACTTTAGAAATAATATCCGTCAGTATAATAGTGCTCTTTCTTTTGTGCAATTTGGCGCCGATATTGCATTGCCACCTGCCCATGGGCCATACGTGTTCAAAATTTTGGGAACTCACATCACAGAATATCTTCGTTATACCCTGAAGATCCAAACAATGCAACGTATTGTGAACATTAGTCTGGTCACAGTATTTTACAATTATCTCAGATCTCACCGTCAAATTTTGACGGGTTTTCTCTAGTTTTAATAAGTTTCAAGGTAATGCTGTACGTAGAATTTTGCAAATATATTATTAAAAATACGAATGTAACCCTTCACTTCTTAAGCATTCGGTCAAAGCAGCATCACTAATTGACAGTTCTGCCGCGCGTTTTGCTTGTTCTTAGACATGAGAAGTGTTGCCATCCTCGCGGAAGAAAATTATGGCGTCTGGGAGCAAACATTGCCTGTGGTAACAAGAGCTTAAACAACGCCACATACGTAGGTCTATTTTGGTGGCTTCATTCTTCATCTACCCACTAAGATCGCAGCGCTAAAACACGCTAGAAAACACGTTGTGGGATTTTTTTAATAATATTCTGGACGAATCCGAAAACAAATTTTCTGTTTCCTACTGGAAGAACGAGACACAGCTTATATTGTATGTCTCGACTGATGCACGGGAATTGGTGTAAACGTGAGTGACGGACGAACAGACATTTGCAGTTACTCACTCTATAGGGATAAGAGAAGATACAAAAGTAAAAATGTTTACATATTCCGGTAGCTTTATCGACACAATGATCTTTTAGAGCTTTGTGCTGATAAATGATTTCTGCTATATTTAAAGAAGACTGATTTGTGATATCACATTTTGTCTAATTTCATTCGAGATACTTTAAATTGCTAGTATTCATTTTTCCCGTTGAAGTTTGTGATGTAGAGGAGACCGTGACTAGCTAGTGTTCAGCGTGTTGTTCAATCTCACTTTGCACTGAACTTTTTTTTTGATGAAATACGTTTCATGAATCGTAGAAAGATTCTTTTACTATGTAATATATCTGATCGTATCAATAGATCACCTATAATTTTACCGAAAATTCGGGGCTATCTTAAAAGGTGGAAAATTCAGGTTTGAAATATTCGAGTAAAAAGAAGTTATTTCATGAATTTTATACTTTTAAAGATATTTTAGAATTAAAAAATAATACGTTTGATAAATACATAAAGCTGTACTACAAGATGAACTACAAAACATTTTATTTAAAACTAAATTAATTAATTATCAATTTACCATTTTATTGCGAATTCTTTCTTTGATCAAATGTCAATAATCAAATTCATGATCATTTTCTTAGCTGCAATATAAGATTTTATTTAAACTAGAACTATGTTTTTCCAATTGCAAGTTTGTAATAAGTGCATAGCTTAAGAATGTCTCTCGTTTATTGCTTATGTATATTTTTCGTTCAGCGTTTTTCTCTTTGTGATCTATATTCCGTCTCTGCATCAGAAGTTTACCTCATGCATACTTTGTATGGAATGTCTTTCTAATGTTAATACTGGCGATTTTGGTACATTATTATATTTGTGCTGAAATAACATCGAATAGAGCTCTCAAAAACTCACAACTTTTCTTTGAAAATGAGTTAAAAATTAGGGACTTTTCGAAACGCTGGAACTACTTTTTCTCAAAATCTGCTCCAAACTTTTCTTTAGACTGTTTGTACTGATAGTGCTAAATGCACTGAATAAAACGACATTTTTATTTATTTTTTAAGATATTTTCAAAATTACACAAATAATGTTTTTGAAATGTATATCTTGTTAATATTTATTTACATTAGGAATGTTTTTATACATTATTGCATTTATGAATAGACGTGCATAAAATGATTTTCAATGAAGTTCCTCGAAAAATCGGAAGTATTCTGAAAAAATAAACTCGAACTTGCGCAATTCAGAATCGCTCAAACGACATTTTCTCAGAAACAGCTCGACATTTTTTCATAAGTATTATCACGAGAAGTGCTGTGCTAGCCGGTAAATTCCCGACTCGCGTAGCAAGGAGTGAATTTACCGGCTAGTACAGCACTTCGAGTGATATTTAGTGTGACTATTTCATGAATTAAGACATTACATGATTCGAATGGATAGTTTAAATCTCAGGAATGACGAAAATGAGAAATATTGCAAACTGCAATTGCAACCGGATTATGTGAAACTCATTCAGCTCTGAGTTATCACTGCCTCCTGAAATAACTTATAATCAAGTAAAATATGAATAAGTTTAATACAGAATAAGATTTCAAATACGTTTCGATTTTGTGGTAATAAAACTTTCAAAAAACAATTATAACAAAGCTACTTACAAGTAACACTTATTAAAACACAATAATTAAAAGTGTAGGAAGTTGAGTTTTCCATGTCTTGCTATTACGTGGAACTATTTGAAATGAAAGGTGTATAAGCTGAATTAACAGCGAGATTCGTCAATTTCGAATGGGTTGAAAACAGTGTGTACTTATTAAAGTACTTTTCTGAATAATTGTGGTTGTAACGTTCTACATATTTTGATAGCATGCTCTTTGTACCCTTCATCATCTAATCTTCGCATATTAATTGCCTAAAATATGTGTAATTTCTTCATTTCTATTTTGTGATGTCATTTGTATTTTTTTCTTCACAAAATTCTTGAAATTTCTTCCACACACTTTCTCTGTTTATTTAGCTGTTTTTTGTCACTGAATCTTTAATAATTGATTCTATTTCAGAGTTTTAAACATTACCAAAATTACACATTTATTATTATCTTGATGCTCACTTGCTATTATAGACCTAAAAGAATTGCTATCCGTCTTAAAAAGGTAAACAAAGAGACTACAGCTGAGTGCGAAAGGTAAACAAAGTGATAATGACATGGTGATAGACATCTGGGATTGGTTGAATTTGAATGGATTCTTGCTTAGCATTGGTTACTTACGACGCGTACAGACATAAGTGAAATAGTCAACAAAAATTGCACATATGAACAAATTTATTCTTCTATAATATTCTTTAAGTCATAGTTCAGTTCTACCATTAGAAGACCGAGAAATTGAGAGAAAGTGAAAAAGTGTTTTTTAGGGGACAATAGTTTGCAGCTGAAAAGAGGGTAAGGAAAACCCAAAAATCTAGCCTAAAGAGATTAGGAGACTTCCTTGTTCCAGAAAGTCTCTGCCAATATGTAGGAGCACTAGTCATCTTTTGTAAGCAATAACTCCATACAAACTCATGCCAATTATAAAACTATTCCCACTACTGCACATGAAATAAAATCTCTATGTATTTTGTAGAAACATTACATTGCACATTCTCTTTACTACGCAAGTGCGTAGATATTCAAAAAAGTGAAAATTCAGAATGCGAGTTTTTCGGAAACATGTCGAAAACGTTAAGGAAGTATGCCAGAGTATACGTCATTTCTAAAACTCATTACATTTTCTATGAAATGTAAACGGAGCGGAAGGTGACTGGGAAAGAGTGGTGCGGAGCAGAAAGCAATAGGGCGAGAAGAGTGGAGCAGGTTTGGCGTCACGTGGATGTCAATAAAATTACTTCCATTTTCTTCTACTGAGAGCACAATGATTATGATAGTTATTGAAATAAAAAAAATTCCTTCCTAATAATTGAATATTGATAATAGCGTAAATTATGATAATCGAATGATACTAATAAAGAAATGGACTGGCGGCTTATTTCTGCTAGTTCAGTATATTTCTCGTATAATCCTAATAATATAAAGGATAGTTAGTCACAGTGGTATTGCTAATGTAAATGTGAAACTTATACGGCTTGATCATGTGAGTTATAAGGAAATAGTTGTAGGAAGTTATTAAATAATAAATTGAAATTTTGAAACATGAAAGCATACAGTTTGGAAAATACACAAACATTTTGAAAAAACTGAATCTTACCTCATTATATACGTTTATTATCTAGCTCTTGAATTAAATCATTGCTCAGATGTGGGTCAAGGAAATGCTAGGTTCTAATTTCTCTTAAATAGTCGATCTCATAGCAATGCCCACTTTTGACAATGCCCACTTAAATAATGCATTTTCACAAATGTGAAGAACGAATACAGTGACGATTTTTAAGACATATTTACATAATAAATTGATTGGTTTAAGCAATAAAACTCATAGTTGATTAATTTACTAACTCGCCACACTGTTTCTCAAAGGCAAGCTTTGTTTTTATTAGAACAGCACTGACGAATAATGAAATTTACCGCAACTTGAACACACTTGCTAAAGAGAATTCAATGCTCTGAATAGGGAAATTAACTTTAATTAAAGCCAACGAATAACGTTTAACTTAATTTCTGAATTTTCAGGTCAGCTTTTTAAGTGTAGAAAGACTATTGCTATTTTCTCTCATATTTCCCATTTAATCCCGCTCTTGGAGTTGCTGCAGTGTCGTAACACACAACTAGTACACTACTGTATAGTAATTTTGTAAGTTACTCTTAATGTATACTCCCTTTTTACTTTCTTCCTATGGTGTAGAGATAAAGTTATGTAATGCTGCGCGAAAAACCCTGCGAATTTTCGGCATAAAAACTATTACACGGCCTTGCTAATGAAAAAGTGGATAAATCCAGTTGCTAAATTGAGTAAAAACACTAGTAAAAAAGTACAAAAACAAATTTAGTAAAAACCATGGTGTAGCCAGAATACAGGTTTTGTTGGTACTTGATACCGAAAAATCGAATGACGGCAAAACGTCTGTCCGTCTGGCTGTGAACGATGCTAGTGGCTAAATCGTTCAGTCGATTTTTTTCAAAATTGATATTTCCCAAGCAATGTGGCGGATGTCGCAGCCTCTTGAATTTGAAACTGATATATTAATTTTGGAGGGTACTTTACAGGAAGACCCTGGGACATTTTCAAAATTTAAAAAATGAACCCATCGTTTTTTATTAAATTTTGTTTGAAAATGTGAAGGACATTTAAGAGAATGGTGCAGGTCTTAAGTTTGTTGAAAACCCAGATTATTTGGAAATTGTACAAATTCATTTTTTTCGGCGTCTTCCTACAACTACAACTATGATGATAGAGCGTTTTCTCTTAATGAAATCTGTTCCTTGAAGATAGATTTTGTAATAACGTCATGTAAAATTTTTTGAAATAAGGAATTTTATGTTTTTGCAGTAGAGAGAATGTTATATAATGCTGAGGGGAAAACCGGCAATTTTCGGCAGACAAACTCTTATTATGAGCCCTGGTCACAAAAACGTAGATAAATCCATTTGCTAAATTTAGAAACAAATCTTTAACACGTTGTGTAGCCAGAATACATGTTTTGTGGGTCCTTGAAACTGGCAAATATAATGACGGCAAAACATATCTGTCTGAGGTAGTTATTTTACTTTCTATCTACTGGTTATACAGTGTAGAAAAAGCATTTTAAAATAGTGAAGAAAATAAAACGCCAGAAAAACTTATTGTCGGGGCATGGTAAAGAAAATGTGGATAAATCATGTTCCTATAAATAGTTCATTACTTCATCTAACACATTGTGTAGTCAGAAACCATGTATTGCATGTCATTGATACCGAGAAATTGATTGAGTGACGGGATTGATTGACCCATGGCAAAACGTCCGTCTGTTCGTCCGTCCATCCGTTCGTCCGTGTTTCTGTCCGTCCGTCTGTGGTCAACGCTTGCGGCTCAACCGTTCAGCCGATTTTCTCCAAAATTCATATTCCCCAATCGCTCAAGCTGATGTCGCGGCCCCTTGAATTTGAACCTGATATTTTATTTTTGGGAGTACTTTACAACAAGACATTCAGTCTTTTTCAATTCTTTATGCAACTTTCTGGCAGTCTTCCTACAACAATAATATTGAAAATAAAGATTTTTCTTTTAATGATCTGGTCCTTAAAGACAGATATTGAACTAAGGTCAGGTTAAAAATTTTTGAAAATATCAGAAGTTTTTGTTTAATTTTGCGCGGTGTGTGTGTATTTTTTTTAAATGTAACAATTTATTTTTCTCAAATATAGCTTCAAATGTTTTAAAATAATTTTATCCTCTTATATACCAAGGGACGGTAAAAAATATGGTGCTAGTCTCATTTTCGGCTTTCTCTTCGTTTTTCGAAAACTGCAGGAAGTTAACACTTCAAAAGTACAAAATTGAAGGTCAGTGTTAGAGTAAGAGATAAAAAGTATTGTAAAACATCAGCTCTATGAAAAAGTACGTACAATCTTTGGGGAAAAAACAAGTAGTTTTCGCGTAATATTGAAATTTCGGTGAAATTTATGAAATTTCTAAAAAAAAAAATCCACAAACCATTCCAATTTTTTTTCCTTAAATTTTTAAAGAAGAGACACTTAAAATAATGGCGCAAATCGTTCGTTGAACTCTCCGTATTTTTGAAAATTGCAAAAATTTAACATTTGGAAGCAACTAAATTAAAGGTAGAGTATTTTCAAACGAAATCTATTCTAAACTATTAGATCATTTAAAAATGTCATGTTCATTTTTTGAAGAAAATAGTAGTTTAGCGAAATTTCTGCTTGAAATTAATTAAATATATGAAGGTTTCCCATGTCCTACCAACAATGGGCGACGAGAAAAATCCTCGGAGGACTGGAATGAATCAAAAGAGTATGAAAAATAATTAATTATAATTATAATTTAGTATTGAAAATCCCAATATTCATTCGGATTTTACTTTATTTTACAATTTGTTTTTACTTTATTTTACAATCCACAAATCTTAATTGAAGTGTTTCCAATTAGGATTTTTCTCTTAAAAATTCGATTTAAATGTAATATATAAGAGAAATTGAAAAAAATGTGTACAATAAAAATGTAGGATGTTTTAATACGATAATTTTATATTCTGACCGTTTGTTGCATTGGTAAGTAATGCATTGGGCAACAATGAATGGGAAAAGGGCGACCGAATGGAAAAGATAAGACAAGCCGGTTTTATTTACTTAACGTTAGTGTTACAATGTTCTCAACATTCAATAAAATGGAATATTGTACTTTATTAAAGTTGGGAAAAATGTATATACAGATATGCATGCATAAGATAATGATATCGTAGTTTCGAATGCATTCACAGTATGAGTTTTTGGATCACTTTTAGTTCTGGATGTTTAATTTATATGTGAAATTATCCTTTCTTGCCTGTATTACGTGCTGGAAATAACGCGAGCAGTTACAAATAATGCGAGAAAGTATAGCACCACTAGTTTTCTCAGTGTGACTTACGTACTTGGTTACGATTTGGTTGTAGATTTTTCACAACAGAGCGCGCACTGCGTAGGGCTGGCGAGTCTCTCTCTTGCGCAGAGCTCTGTGGGTATTTTGCGCGCTCTCGCGGCGTCACTACGAACTATTTGTCGCTCCCACTTTCATTGCCAATTCGCTTTGCTTTATTCAGTGCCTTATTGCCTATAGAATCATTTGTACTAGCATTACGCATAAGTTTATTGAAGTATTGAACCTTGAACCTTGTTTTATAGGAACTGTTCATGTAGTACATTGACTAAGTCAACATTCGTGTTGATTAAGGTGGCAGGAGATAACACAATATTTTAACGTGTTTAAAAAGGAAATTATTTTCAAGAAACTGATCGGTAAGAGGACGAATGAAATGTATAATACCTCACCCATTTATTCTTTACAGTGAAACTTTTAAAAGCGGTCATTCTACAAACCACCGATATTTAGTAAAACGACGGGAAGTATATCTTTCCACTCCTCTCTTTCCTCTAAAACGTCTGGCAATAAGAGCTCTAATCCAAAAGTTTCAATATTAAGTGCGGCACTCTGCCGAGCACTTTATTTTTTTTCCGTGTTTTGTACTCCTTTTCTTTCCAGTATGATCAAAGATTTATAGAAAAGAGGAAGGAATATTGAAAACTGGCTAAGACGTTTCCGAAGGAATAGGCGTCAGCTCTACAAAACCTTTGTTTCCCATTGAAGACTTTTACATACCATCTACAAAGCGAAATTGCGAACTTTATATCATTGACGGTAATAAATACTTGGCAATGTTTTAGAACATATTTGAAGACAACTACTGGTGTAATTTTGTTCATAACACAATTTTGCACAGTATGTATTTTATGTAAATGTTCACAATTTGCAAGAACAAACTTGGTAATTTGTTTTATAATACATTTTCTTTTGTTTAAGAGAAGTAAAGAAATATATTCGTTTAAAATATTTATATCTGCATACACATTACATAAATAAATTTTAAATTATAATGTAGACTTCTAGTTAACAATGAATGAAATACATGCATACTTTAGTTCAAAACCCTTGACACAAATAATATTAAATATTAATAATGATCAATAAATTTATCTTTTTTACTGTTTACAATAAATGTTATAAATACAGATGATTTTCGTGTGTAACTGTGATTATAAAATAACTTCTTTATAATATCATGTCATTGTTTACACAACACATTCAGTTTTTTTTCATTTATCCGGACAGTTTGGAAGAACTAATCTCTGAAAAACTTCATTGGAACAGAAAGGAAAATATTTCGTAATGCATAATTGAGGTTACTTTTCAGTTCATTATTTTGTATTATTCATGAAGAATCTTTCATCATTTTTACTCATCTACACTTTTATGCCGATCGTAATGATTTTTTAATCCTTTTTCCGCCAACGGAAAAATACCTTGTTAAGAACAAGGACATAATTACAGAAGAACTCCGTTTTTGCGTCTTTTTTCCCTGAAATATCAAATATCCTAATTCAAATTTTAAAATATTCCGTATAGAGAACAAAGAACAAAATTTAAATATGTTCCAAAATTTTAAATTATTTAAAATTGAAAAAATGTCCTTCAATCTCCTGCGTAGATTTCCAGATCGTTATCAAATATGGTCGTCTATAAAATATTCTTCAAGGTGTCTTTCTTCCATCTCCTACCTTCCACCGTAGAAAACACTTCTTCCTCTTCACAAAATGGCTTCCGCAATATTCTCTTGTACAATAGTCGCCGACGCATGTTGACCACTTTTTTTGAATACTTATTAAATTGCATTGTTACTACTGAATAATTTTTCTTTAAAAAATATTCCGTTATTTACTCACGATTACTTTAACTCTGGAAGAGAAAACTGATGACGAAAAATCGTCAAAAATTCCTTTGATGATGACTTTGAAACATGAATACATATATTTCAAACTGTACAAGATAACCTTTTCACCTTCTACAGTATATATTTATGTTTAATGCTTTCATTTCTCAAGTTTAGGTATACCATGCGATGTTTCACAGCGTATGTTGTAATATTCTAAAATGTTGATAATTCAGGAATCGTTAATCCCAAAAGTGTTGTGCATGTGTTTCCCCGTTTTCCGTTACTTTGCAGTACGAGGAGGAGCCTTAGCGTGGATGTCATCACCTACTTTTTAATTCACAAATTCGCCACAATGAAACATCCTTTTTTGTCATGTTTACATTCTCTTACAGAAGGAAGAAGATGGGTATCGAAAAGAACGTATAATGCTACAAGCGCGACATACGACACTCGACCTTGGAAAACTCCAAAAAAGTCAGCGCTACTCGCAGTCCAACTAGGCTTTTGTAGCCTGTATGCTCACATTACAGGTCCCAGCGTTCCTGTCTCTCTCACCTTCCCCTGTCTGCCTTTCTGCCTGTCATTGTCTTTCGTTGCTCGCCACAATCAGCCGCGAGAAGGCTTCCGTCATCACTCCTTTCCCGGATCCGACCAATCTACATAGAATATGCGGTGTCCAAAGTGAGCTCTTCGCAGATTTACATTGGTTTGATTGATTGATTGATTTTTTCGTGTTTCCGGGCGCGCCAACTGCTTGGTCATTAGTCCCGTTAGTGTAGTGCATGTTTTTTATCGGGAAATGGCGGTGATCTTCCACCGCTGGTTGGCGAGATCCGGCGCCGACCTACCGTCGGCTAGTGGGGTTTTCCCCTAACCAGGACTCTCCCACCAACGGGGCACCGCCCCAGCCGGGACAAGCTCGAAGCTCCCGACCGGTCTCCCAGAATATATGTTAGTGTAGTGCATGTTAGTGTAAGTGTGTGTGTAAAGGGAGAGGATAGGACAAGGAAGAGGAAGGAAAGATTGCGCGCGGTCCGTGGCCCGTTTGGTAGGGTACTGCTCCGGCATTCGCCTGGTGTGGATCGGAGAAACCATGGAAAACTACCGATCAGAGCAGCCGGCCGCTGGAATTCTCCTCCTGACAGCGACTGAATTCGACCTAGCTGAAGAGCTAGTGTCGAAAATCCTGTCGCCGTCAGGACTCGAACCTAGGTCCTCCCGGTTAGAGGATTTACATTGGGATTCTCCTGTTTTCCTTATGTACATTTCTACCGACCGACTTTACCTAAGAGGCAGCCACTATCTCGGCAGAGACTCTGACCATGAGGTCCTAGGGTTTGAAACTCGGAGGTGGCGAATTTTCGGTACTATCTTCATTACTAGGTCGAATTCCGACATTGTCTTTAGAAGTATCCTAGCGATCGCCTACTCTGATCGATAGTTTCCTGTGGTTTCTCCGATCAATACTAGGCAAATGCCTGAGAAGTACCCTAACAAACGGGACACGGACCGCGTGTGATCATTCCTTCGTCTCCCATGTCCTATCGTCTTCCCTTACACACACTTACACTTAAGTCACACGTACCAGGTAAGCAGTCGGAAGATTAGAGCTTATCCCGGTTGGGGCGATGGCTTCTCCGGGGAAATCATGAAGGAAGAAATCTCTCGGAAGTTGACGTGTAGGTCGGTGCCGGATCTCAAAACCCCTCCGGGAAAACAAAAATCGCCGGGATCTCAAAACAAAAACAACATTCACGGCAATAGCGGGACTAATGATCTTCGCAGTTGACGCGTCCGGAAACACTAATCAACCGACTTGTAGGTCGGCCCTGGTTCTCTCCATCAACGGATAAGGAAACACCGCCATTTTCCATGATAAAACATTCATTACTCTAATGGGACTAATGACCAGTTGTCGTGCCTGCAAATATAAATTAATCCACAATTTCTCCAGTATTCACTTCAGTAGTTTCGCTATTATCTACGGAATTAAATTGCAAATCCCATAACTCTTGAATGTCAAAGATATCGCCAATCAATGGGATCAACATAAAATAAATAAATTAAAAAAAAAATTGGGGATGTCCTTGGGTAGTTGCGAGTGTCCGCCACCCCCCTGGGCTCGCGCCCTTGCGCCCGCCCGCGCCGCTCTCGGTGCAGCGTGACGTCAGCGCCCCGCCCGCCGCCGGGGCTAATATCGACCTAAAGGACTGAAACTACGAAAAGCCGCGCGGCCCTCGCCTCGCCGCTCGCCGCCGCCGCCGCCGCCGCCGCCGCCGCGCTGGAGGGCTCAGGAGGCTGCGTGCACGGCGCGCGTCGGGTGCGCTAGGAGAAAGGGGCGCGGTCGGTGGGTGAAAGGTGGGATACGGTGAGAATAAAACGAGGTGGAAGGAGCGAGGTGGGTAGATGAAAGATGGGACACGGCGAGAATAAAACGAATAAGAAGAAGCAAGATGGGTGGGGGAAAGGTGGAATACGGAGGGTATAAGACGAGATAGAAGGAGCGAGATCTGTGGGTGAAAGGTGGGATACGGTGAGAATAAAACGAGGTGGAAGGAGCGAGGTGGGTAGATGAAAGATGGGACACGGCGAGAATAAAACGAATTAGAAGAAGCAAGGTGGCTGGGTGAAAGGTGGGATACGGAGGGTATAAGACGAGATAGAAGGAGCGAGATGAGTGGATGAAAGGTGGGATACGGTGAGAATAAAACGAATAAGAAGTAAGGTGGGTGGGTGAAAGGTGGGATACGGAGGGTATAAGACGAGGTAGAAGGAGCGAGATGGGTGGGTGAAAGATGGGATACGGTGAGAATAAAACGAGGTGGATGGAGCGGGGTGGGTAGATGAAAGTTGGGACACGGCGAGAATAAAACGAATTTGAAGCAAAGTGGGTGGGTGAAAGGTGGAATACGGAGGGTATAAGACGAGGTAGAAGGAGCGAGATCGGTGGGTGAAAGGTGGGATACGGTGAGAATAAAACGAGGTGGAAGGAGCGAGGTGGGTAGATGAAAGATGGGACACGGCGAGAATAAAACGAATAAGAAGAAGCAAGATGGGTGGGGGAAAGGTGGAATACGGAGGGTATAAGACGAGATAGAAGGAGCGAGATCTGTGGGTGAAAGGTGGGATACGGTGAGAATAAAACGAGGTGGAAGGAGCGAGGTGGGTAGATGAAAGATGGGACACGGCGAGAATAAAACGAATTAGAAGAAGCAAGGTGGCTGGGTGAAAGGTGGGATACGGAGGGTATAAGACGAGATAGAAGGAGCGAGATGAGTGGATGAAAGGTGGGATACGGTACGAATAAGAGTACGGCGAGGTATAAAGACGAGGAGGTGGATGGAGCGGGGTGGGTAGATGAAAGTTGGGACACGGCGAGAATAAAACGAATTTGAAGCAAAGTGGGTGGGTGAAAGGTGGAATACGGAGGGTATAAGACGAGGTAGAAGGAGCGAGATCGGTGGGTGAAAGGTGGGATACGGTGAGAATAAAACGAGGTGGAAGGAGCGAGGTGGGTAGATGAAAGATGGGACACGGCGAGAATAAAACGAATTAGAAGAAGCAAGGTGGCTGGGTGAAAGGTGGGATACGGAGGGTATAAGACGAGATAGAAGGAGCGAGATGAGTGGGTGAAAGGTAAGATACGGTGAGAATAAAACGAGGTGGAAGGAGCGAGGTGGGTAGATGAAAGATGGGACACGGCGAGAATAAAACGAATTTGTGGGTGAAAGGTAAGGGTACGGTGAGAATAAAACGAGGTGGAAGGAGCGAGGTGGGTATGAAAGATGGGACACGGCGAGAATAAAACGAGGTGAAGCAAGGTGGGTGGGTGAAAGGTGGGGTACGGAGGATACGAGATAGAAAGAGCGAGATGAGTGGGTGAAAGGTAAGATACGGTGAGAATAAAACGAGGTGGAAGGAGCGAGGTGGGTAGATGAAAGATGGGACACGGCGAGAATAAAACGAATTAGAAGAAGCAAGGTGGCTGGGTGAAAGGTGGGATACGGAAAGTAGAGATGTTGGTGGGTGGACGTTGAAAAAGGGACGGAGTCTGTAATTGGCCGGTGAGGTATTGGTGGGGTTTGTGGATAGGCGGCATGGAAGGTGGAGAGGTCGGTGTGTTGATGTTGAAGCAGGGCAGTGATGTTGGATGGATGGATGGATGGAGGGATATCGATGTGTGCACTGAGCACGTGTGGTAGGAACGACTTAATTAGGTGATCACATGAGATAGACACAGTGAACGTCTTCATGATGGGTGATCCGAGAGTAAGAATGGAGAGAAGGATTGGGAATGGTTGATAGGTACGTTGGCTGAGGGATTCTTTCTCAATGCAAGACATTACCTTCAATGTGAAAAAGTAATTAATCTTACGTAATTAAGTACGAAAAAAGTGAAAAATGTAGTTTCCCCGTTACTTGACTAAATAAAAACACTGCAGATAGAGAAATAAATCCCTAAAATTGTTTGGTTAATATTTGAGTTTTGTTCCATAATATTCAAGAATATTTTTCTTGATTCTCATAAACTTTATGAATGTTGTAACCCACGAAATATTAATTAATGAAGACAACGAAGACAAAAGTAAACACGCTAAACCTTTCCACGAAACGAAAAATATAATTTATATACTTCAAAATCTTTTTAATTGGTCTTAGGGAGATGGTAACCTTTTAACGGTCGAGTTTAACAAAGGTCAAGATCTCATTTTAAGAGCTGCAACTAATTAAAATACAGTGATAAAAACTGGAAACAAACCTGTTTATGACACGAAGAAGATAACTGGGGAAAAACTGGTAGGGATTACAGCGTGAAAATTAATTCTTAGCCACTAGCGGCGTTTCAAGGAAAGTGGAGAATAAAGCGTATTTCTCGGAACCTTCAGCTTTGAGTTTATTCTCTGTAAACGCTTCAAAAGCGTTCGTGCATCATATCATTACGCTACGACATTCCGCGTTATTACTTATGAACTATTTTGAGTAATGTTCTTAGCATTCTTTAATTTTCTGTGAATATTGTTTGGAATTGAATTAAACAGCTGATGGTTTAGTTGTTACATTTATAATATCCATTACTAATTTCCAATGCGTGCCGAAATTGAAAGAAAACTCTTCAGACTCCAGCCAACAGAGAGGGGTTTGCGGTTTCTTTAGATTTCACAAATTTCGCTACGCTCGTTTACTATTGAGCGGAGAAACAAGGGCGGGCCACGAAACATGCGATTTTGAATTTTGCACAGAGGCTCCTTTTAGACTACATAGAAATATACAACATGGGACAGCCGGCTTTACTTTCCCTCCAAAGGATGACGAACGGAGACTTTTAAACCCTTAAAACTCCACGGCTTTGACTGTGTTTGAATCCGAAAATTTGGGTTCAACCAACCGATACGCTAACCGTTGTAACACCGCACCCGGAACATCTTAGATTTTCAAGGTTTTTAATACATCACACTGAATATATAACCAGATTCATATTTAAGAAGGTTATTAGGACAAACTGATACGGGGAACAGTGGATTGTTGGTGCTAGTTTTGCTCGCCGCGCTACTTACCTCAACAACTCAGGATTGAAGTTTACGTTCGAAGGACCATCACGTGCTTTGTGAGGTGAAGTGAGCGTCTTTGGATAATCTCAAAATGGTTCTGACATCCTAATGGGAGCTCTCGTGAAGGGATATTTACAGTTCACAATAGTGCATTAATTTGAATGTAAAGATGGCAATTGTTTGTGATGATTAAGAGTGCTGAATAGTTAACTCAACTGAGTATGAAATGCAGTCATTAATGTTACTAAACGATTTAAAGTAGACTGCAGTTAACACAGGCTCATTCATAGATGTTTCTGTGTTTATGAACACGTTAAATGCATGATTGGATTTCATGAACTTAACAATTACACCATACTGTACATCGGTTGAACGGATGGAGCGCCAGCACCACAGTGGTGCATCAGTTGGTGTGTCGCAGTACGCAGCACACGTGATATTCACAGGACACAGGGGCAGCACACACAACACCAATATGAAGATGTGAATAGTGCATCCAGTGGCAAGCTGACACGGACATTTCTCGTACAACAGCGAAGGCCCGACAGAATAAGTTCCATTAGAACGACACAAATAAATATTACATTTACGAAGTAAAATGTTTTTACGCGCATATATCAAAGTTATCATGTCAAAACTAATACTAATTAGCCGAAGTGAGACATATTTGCGTTCTGTTCAAGAGCACTCGACTGACTGAGTTCCGTTAGAACAATGCAAATACATGTCACTTCACGAAGTAAAATGTTTTCACACGTTAATATCAAAGGTATCATGTCGCAAGTAATACGAATGAGACTCAGGCGGACATAGATGCGTCCTCATCAAGAGCAACGAGCCAACTGGCTCACTTCCGTTTCAACAATTGTAGGAGCGGAGAAAGTTGGCGGTTGCCAGAGGTCTTAGCCAATCGGAGTTCTGGATTTGGCAGGAATTTATGATACTGGAATTTATAAATATTATAATCTGGAATACTGGAATTTATAATTATTATAAATCAAGCTTATTTTTGATAAATAAGAGTATGAGAGTAATTACTTAATTTAGAGATTTTGAAAAGATGCTGACGATAAAATATTACCAGATAAATAATTTGTGATGTTTTCGTAAATGTGACGCGATTTTTGAGAATACTGGGAAGCGGCGTAGCCAGATCGCACCATGCCACTAGCATAGACGGTTAAATGTATAAATGTACAAATAAAATAAATTATTTGTACAGTCCTGGAATTGCACTATGTGACAAGTGCGTGCATTGCAGATTGCACGATCTAAAATAAAAACTAATATCGACATGTATAGTATCA
This sequence comes from Teleogryllus occipitalis, assembly GCA_011170035.1. Classification (NCBI taxonomy): domain Eukaryota; kingdom Metazoa; phylum Arthropoda; class Insecta; order Orthoptera; family Gryllidae; genus Teleogryllus; species Teleogryllus occipitalis. The sequence continues at coordinate 49,423 of BLKR01006288.1, forward strand.
TTATTACAATGTTAATATGTTAATATTGTTTACTACAAATTCTACCTCATATTCATACAATCTCTTCCTTTTGAATTAATTACATTCTGTGTCAGAAATGACTGAAATTCCATTTTTTAAAACGCAAAATGGTATTCAAAAGAAATTGTATAGAATGAGAACGATATTACATGTGAAAATGTTATTCATACGTATATTTTACGGCGTATTTATTTGTTTTCTTTCGGCCTTTTTCACTTCTCTGTAACATGATCCTTTCATACTGCTCTTGTTTATATATACAATGTTTAAAACATTTACGATATTTTCTGTCTGTTGTTCATTTTGAACAAAGTATACGTGAACGCCCTAAATTTCCTTCTATATTTCATACAAATCGCGCAGCATTTCTGCTTCCTTAGCAACGCGACTCCCGAAGGCAGTTCTTTCGGGGGTCGACCGTCTTTTTCGTATCTCAACACGACATGAAGAATGCATGACGTGCGTCTACTACCGCGAGAAAGGAGAGCCTCCACGCCGACGTCACAGCCGCTCGTCGATGCGGTAGTTCGTATGATCAACGCGGCGCGGCGCCACTCTGCACTGGCCACGGAGTTGGCAACCCCGTCGCGAGATGGCAGCACCAGTGGCTTCCACGAGCTTACCGGCAACCGGTACGGAGGCTGTTGAGGCGACGAAGGGAGGATGCCAGGACGTCGAGGCAGATAACGTCGACGTAAACAGCCGACTCGCGTATCTCGCTGTCGAAAATCGAACACTTAATATTCTAAAGGCGTGAGCTCCGAAGCAGTAAAAAAGTCTGGGCGGAAGAAGTGGGAGTGAAGAAATGCGAGCACCATGAGGGTAATTGGACGTGCGCTGTGGAGTTTTAGAGCTTGTTTACTCTCTATTGGCGGGATGACGTTCGTTGGCTCGCTTCGTCGCCCATCTCGCCTCGCACCCCACGCTCTCCTCGTTTCGCCAATGGTCTTGTAAAGGCTTCTCCGACTTCAAACGAACGTTTTAGCGAGAAGGTACGGTTCTTTCGGGTTTCAGTCTGGGAACTACTGCCCACTTCATTGTAAGCTTTTTCGTTTGACCTTCGGTTTCAGTCGTGGTTATTTGAAGGTCTAGAAAGAAAAAAATCCTTTTAAATCTCTCACTTTAAAAAAGGGGCAAAAATCAGACGGTTCTGCAAAGAAGAAAGGAAACAGAAACATATGTGTATTACTAAACTAATCTGTTTGACATGGCATCAGTTCTTTTGGGGCAATTTATAACTTATAATGCTAAATAAATAGTAATATAATTTTAAATTGCATAATTCCAAAAATGTCTAAATAAAAATTTAATTGTCTTTGTGCAGATCTGTATAACGTTACGTAGCCTCGCAGAACTGGAAATTGTATGTTTCGTGATCTTGGAAAAAGTTAGATAATACTTGCCAAATGCATAATTCGTCTGCGATATGTTTTGTCAGGAAAATTGTCACGTTTGCGCTGTTTGTTCTTTATTTTATTTAGTTTCAGACTATATTGAAAACTACTTTCTAAGCAATCGAATATATAATATACGACATTATAGTATAGTCATTAAAGTAAAAATGTTGAATGTAATTGTCATAATGAGTATATAAACTTGAATTCGAGTTATTTCGTGTTTGATATCGAGACTAAACTCTTTGTTCGTAATACAATGCGAATATCACTCATCGGAAAGGTTACTGATATCTTTGGCAAGTCTTTGATGAGGTTTAGGGTTTCATTTTCTCTTGATCATTTTTACTGCGATACAATGCTGAAAAAACCCTGACCTATTTTTTCAAACACTACTCCAAATTTCACCCCGAAATATCTATATGAAACAAATGGTGCTACAACAGCATATACTTTCTCTCAATTTAAAGGTTTTTGTAATGTCCCGAGCACATGCTCGCAGGGCGAGCGCTGCGCAATCTTGGATGGTGGATTATTACATTTAAAATACACGTTCAAAACGAGTCGCAAAAAAAAATTACTAAAAAAATACTTATCTAACATATTTATCATCATTGGATTCGTCTATTTACGCTCGTCATGATATCTCTGAAAACACAAGTAATAAAATTGAAACAAATGTTTGCATTAATTAGTCCCATTTCCTCATGTACTTCGTGAAAACTGCAAAGTAAATTACTGTAAGCATTTATTATACTGTAAGCTATTACATGTCTTGTAGGGTTTATTAATCCTGAAAGTTTGGTTAGTTAATTCTGCAAAGATAAAACTTTTGAAAGCTGAAGATATTTTCGACCGTCGTTGATATGGCAACAAATGCTGTTGAATTACGTTCACACAGATCCAGCGTTTATAGCTACAATACTGGCCATATTTGCTAAAAAAAAGTTGGATTCACATGTACGATGTTTGTATATCTTGTCCGCATTATAAAGATTCACAAGTTAACTTCTCCCGTTAATAAGCAGACGTAGCATTAAAAAAGTACGTGTGGATTCCAATAAAAATAATGTATATTGTCTTGAAGTAAAAATATCGTTATATTGTGACAAGTTATTTTATTTGTTTGCATATTGCAGTTAATATTATTTTAATTATTATAACGATTAGTAAGAAGTTAAGGCAATGCAACCCAAAAAGAGTAAACTACTTCGAAAAAGTATAATGTTTTGTACAAAAACGAATTGACTCCTTTCAACGACGAAAGCATTAAATTGTTATTCAGGTAGGAATGAGTACAAACAAATAAACCAGTATTATGGGATCGGAGGTTCGAATAATTTGGGAAAATATATCATCAGGAAAATGCAGTGAAATCTTCACATTCCTTCTTACCTCGGAACGGAAACTTACATAAATTTGTAGAATACACATGGCATTCTTTCATAATGAAGAGTGACCATGAAATGCCGTATAATTCAACTGACGGTGATTAGGTAGTATAATACGGGAAACTTGTTTGAAAAAAATCGTTTAGTTTTCAGAAGGAGAATAATTTAATAAAATACAGTTTTATTATGTAGTGCAACGCGGATAGACTAACAGTTTTATTTGTCATTATTTACACAATTTCTCACAGAGCAAAGAACAAATTTGCATGCCAGCCCTCCTCATTACTGACTGATATGTTTTTGCATTAAGTGTAGTTTCAGTGAAATCATCCCCGTACGTGATTACTACTCATTAGCAACGTTTTAATAATAAATTCACTTCCCATCAGCACGTACCTCTATGGACATTAGATATTTGGGAAGTTAATCACCCGTAACTACCTATTAATCAACATGCCGGGCCAATTCCGTCCGTTTCTATTGTGGTCGTGTATATTTTTGCTAGCTTTCCCCGTCCATGACAAGCAGTAATATCATTAAGCCCGACTGTGAGAGGCGGTCGTGTACATTCAGATCGCCACGCAAAACACGTAGTTTATTTCGGTGACCGAGCACTAGCAGCATAAACGCAACGATCCCCTCTCGACATGCAAATCGTTTCCGGCGGGCAGCATGCAGTGAGCTCTGAGCGAAGCCCCTCTACACACGAGGGCGGAATATTGGCCTGTCACAATAAGCAACACATCGGTCGCCTTGTGTCTGTCTTTCAGAGGAATAATTTTCTAGTTTATTTTACGCAATGTTTTTAAACTGGAGATTCCCGCAGAAATATTGAACACTTCACTTAAAGAGGAAAATAAAATAATCTTCTATAAAATCATATTGTGTCCACTTATAGGAAAGCATAAATGTTCAAAATGTTCTATTTTTATTATAATTTTAAGTTTATTAAGTGTAAGTAAATAACGAAAAGGATTACAAAGACAAGAAGAGAATGCATATACAAATATAATGGCTGACGTATTTTCCTTATACTAACTAGGTATTTATTATCTTTGACATCTAATTTCCTTACTTCGAAATATTATTTATTTATTTATACAATCTATTTATTAATTCCAACCAATTATACCCTATCTATTCGCCAAGGATTTCCGTTGTGGGAAAATTTATTCTGGAAAATCGTGGTGAATTTATTTGGTGTGCTGACAGAACCGCCTACAGGCTGTGTATATTAAGTTCTTTGTCACAATAAATTTCATTATTTTTCTCATCTATTGACTGCACTCACTTTCCTTGCATTCTTGTTATTTACGATATGACCCTTATTTACTTCGAATTCCCCTTTGTTCTCATGGGGAGAGGTGGCTCAGTGCATCAACTGAGGTTAGAGGAGTGCCTCAGGGAGGTCCGGGAGGTCCTAGGTTCGAGTCAGCTAGGTCGAATTCAGTCGCTGTCTGGAGGAGAATTCCAGCAGCCTGTTGCTCTGATCAATAGTTTCCGTGGTTTCTGGATCAACACCACGCGAATGCCGGGACAGTACCCTAACAAACGGGGCACGAGCCGTGCGCGATCTTTCCTTCCTCTTCCTTGTTCTATCCTCACCCTTTACACACACACCCACACACAGCTACACTAACATCCACGACAATACCACACATGTCGGGAGACCGGTCGGGGGCTTAGAGCTTGTCCCAACTGGGGCGGTGTCCAGCTGGTGGGAGATACGGGGTTGAGGAAAACTCCTCTAGTTGACGTTGGTCGGCGCCGGAAACCGCCATCAATCGGGGGAAGATCACCGCTACCTCCCGATGAAATAGCATGCACTGCACTAGCGTAACAAATGACTTCAGTGGTTGACGCGCCCGGTATCACTAACAATCAAATAATCAAAGCCCATCGTGAGTAAATTCTTTTTGACGTTGTACATATTTTTAATACACAGTATTTTAATGATGTTTAAGTGTAAGGTGTTTAGGAGTAATTGTTAATTATGTTTAGGTGTAAGACGTAGTGTAAAATATTATCTGAGGGGAGGGAAGGGGATATAAGTGTATTTAAGTAAAAAATTGTGTCTTGCTCTTGTTTGAGTATAGAGTTAGCAGGTTGAAGGATTTTCTTTTAAATTCCAAAGTTTATACTGTTTTATTTTTGGTCCTTTGATTTCTACCAGGGATATTTTGAAATTTTTATTACTGTCGAAAAATATTCATTTTTGAGAGGCAGAAGTAGAATTCAGCTATTGAAACTTATTCTTCTGTAAGGTTTTCGCGGAAAATTACTTCTTTTTCTTCCTCTATGGTATTTTAGAAATATTAGAGAGCTTTAGCCGACGGAATAAGAAACAAACTTGTGGTACATTAACTTGCTCGTCCTTAGTAATATTGTAACTTTAAATAAAAATTTGTTTGATCCAGTCGTGCGGACGAAAACATTGCGGCTAGGTTAAACTCCAGCACTAAAAACTTTTATTGAATTTCCGTGCCTTCTTATTTGAGTTTTTCTTTTATACATGTTCGTAATAGAAGTATGGAACGAGAAACATAAAAGTATTATAACTACCTACAAGTTTATATCGCGAAAGAAAAGCAAATAGTTTTGGAATGTGATCTCCAATTCTCCCATAAAACATTAATGTTGTATATTACGTTCTATTGTGATTTAGAATATTTATACCAGATATACATACCCAAATTACTTTTAGTTTTGTGCTCTGGTGGACAATGTGGTTTCTACCAACATATTCTTCAGAATTAAAATAAAATACTTTGTAGTTAATATCCAATTTCTTTAAATTTGGGAGAATTAAAATGTACCAGCCTTAGAATACCTAATAGAAAAACTATAGACATTGCATTCTTCTTCGTATTCTGGAAAACATACATAAGTGATAATGGGGTTGTAGTGGCTGCAGGGAAAGTATCGTTATGATTAATTGTAAAAGAATGACAACCCAGCAATAATGACAATTCCCGTCAATCGAAATCACTTTTTAGAGATCTGCAAATACTCATTATTATTCTGAAAATGTGTTACGTTATTTGATTTCAGATCTTGAAGAAGCTCGGTTACTAAGTTTTAAAATTAATAAAAATTGCCCATTGTTACTGTTTAGTTCTTCAGGTCCAATATTAATGTCAATTACCTCCTAGTCTAGTAAATAAATACATTTCATTGATGTACTATCACCTGTATTTGAGGTTGCCATCTTTATGATATTTTATCCTCAGTTTGGTGATTCCAAAGAACTAGGAAATAAAGTATTTATCTTTTCTGACACTATAAGTCGTTAGATTCTGTATTATGAAAAGATCTAGTCCGAAAATGAAATAACAAAGGGCTGTAGTTTTACTTACAATTACTAAAAAGACATGTTCAAGAATTTTAAGACTATCCATTTTCGAATATGTTGGTTGAAACAAAGCGGAAATAAAACGGTAAAAATATTTTAAGACCTGCGATGCAATAAAATTTCTAGTAAGTGTTTTGTCTGTAATTCTGATATTTTTGTTTTATCTACGTTCATCAGCATATTTAATTTAAGTGTGTGTTGAATGTAAGTGCTAATATGTATTTCATGTAAGTAAGAATGAGTGACATTCAAAACTTGGAACAATATTTAATGGATTTTATAATATTGTATGATAATATTTAATGGAGCAACATTTTTTGGAGTCTGAAAAATATCAAAATTGATTAAGTAACTTTGTTCTACCTAGTGTTGTAGACATACTTAATTTTGCACAATATTGTTACGACTGTATTATATTATTATAATAATTTAATACGGAAATAGTCCAATGGTTAAAACTCTCAATTATTGAGGGTTGTAACCTTTGGACTATCGCCGTTTTTCTTCCCTTATTGTTAATGTTTATCATTTGATGGTACAATTTTGCAATTCTTAGTGCAGAGTAACCTATATTTTACAAATTTTCTCAAGGGTCTCTCAAAATGTTTCTGATTGGAAACACGTCAGAAGATAACAGGATCATTTAAAAGCACCACCAAAAGCTGACCTCAATAGTTGAGTCTCCTCTTGATTTTTAACCCTCCAAGATATGAAGAGGTCACTACAAGAGTTAATAGGCACCATCAGACAACAAAAAATCGAGAAATTATTAATATTTCAAAATATGATTTATCACGTGAAGAAAAATGGGAAAATGAAAATTATTTCAAAATCCACCATCCTCTGCTTATTAGTGTGGTGTTCACACCTCAACTACAGCACTGCACACAATCTTATGAACACAACAATCATACTATAACATATTTGTAGTAACTCTCTTTTAACCTCGTTACAAGTAATCTACATATTCTGCCCAGGGATAATAATACCGAAATAATAGCGGTAAAGGTATTTATACCGGTATACAAATACCTTTACCTCTATTATACCTTTATTCAAAATACCTTTAAAAATACCGGTATAAGACGTCAAATACCGGTATTTTTAGAGGTATTTTACCTTTATCCGACGTCTATACCGGTAAAATACCTCTATTTAAAGGTATTATACCGGTATTCTCTCATCAAAATACCGGTATTTTCATAAGAAAATACCGGTATTTCAGTAGAATCATACAGGTATTTGGGGGAAATTCATTGTGATTTTTTCCGCTGAGATGGCTCAGAGGAAACAACTATTTACACGGCAGAGTTTCTGACCGGGAGGTCCTAGGGTTCGAGTCCCGAGGGTGGCGGATTTTCGACACATATTCTAGCTAGGTCGAGTTCTGCCGTTGACTGGGAAGTCGAGTTCTGTCGTCAGACGGAGGGACCAGCCAACGGTCTTTCGCAGACATCAACACGAGCTCGTTCGCTGACCTTGGACCTCACGTCCGGGCGCAGAGCTTGGCGACACGTGATAGAGTGTTGAAAATTTATCCGTATAAATCTTGCCCTTTCTAGTAGCGATAAAAAATGGAGAAACGTGTCTTCTTATCCATAAATGAGTCTTCCCACGCATACCAAACTTCCTTCTTGCACGACTGTGTTTATCACTAAATACGATTATTTGCTTAAATTTGATCGTATCACTAACATTCCCGAAAATAATTTTTTCAGTTGGCCCAGTTTCCTTATTCTGCACCATAATTAATAATTATAATTATATATTAATTAATTATATATAATTATTAATTAGAACTAAAACAATATTAAAAATTGACATTGAATGCTAAAAGACATTAATTATTCTTACGCGAGGAAACAGAAGCGTTATGTTTAATTCAAAATTAATGATTGAAGCATGTTTAATTTACATCCATGTATTATTTAAGAAATTTCATTAAGAAAAAATATTAATAGTACTATATAATATTAATTAATTTTAATAAATATTTTAAAATATTAATACTAATTAAATTTTAAATGTTTGCATTAAATTTGTGTAAATTAATTTATTATTTTGTTTGTTAGTTCATAAATTTATTTAAATTAAATGTTAATTTTAATTAAAAAGTAAAAATGTTAATATTAATAGACTCTTTTTTATTAATTAATAATGTTAGTATATATTTCTTATTATTAAGGAAGAAACACTCTTCTCGAAGTGGGCTCCTCCAGATGCGTTTTACAATGAAAGCTACCCGCGTAGAAGGGAACCCTTGCCCACATGCAATGTTAATAGCTAATAATAATAGTAGGCATAATAATAATAATAATAATAATAATAATAATAATAATAATAATAATAATAATAATAATAATAATAATAATAATAACATAATAATTTACTTTTATTACAAATTTTCTCAATATTTGCAGTTAATGTCAAAATATATTAAACCCTTAATATAAACTAGGAAAATAACATTTTATTTTAGCCCTATTTATTAATGTATAATTAAGATTTAATTGTGAAATGAAGTAAAAGGAAATCATTTTTTAACAATAACAAAACTGGGCCTGAAAGCCTGAGCGTTCGTGATTATCTCAAGGTGTCAACGCTTCCTCAGTTCGCCGAAGGAGGGTCGGGGAGGGAAGAAACGGTCCTACGCCTACGGCCGGCGCATACGTTGACAGCCTCTCCATGTGCGAAATACAAAGACAGGCTTAGGTCATCTCTCAGGTCAGATGGGAGATAGCTCGATAAAGGACACTAAGAAAAGGTTCTCTTCAATGGAATCAATAATTATTATTTCATATTTCAACTTTCCCGAAGTTTAAATTAAGGGAGGTTTTCAATACATACAACGTATGCAAAACGTAAACGCCCGAACACAAAACATTTACAATAATAAGAATAGAATTTAATACAGTTGTTATATATATATATATATATATATATATATATATATATATATATATATATATATATCAGATTATCCGACGTCTTCTGACGTCGTATGTCAGAAGCATTTTCATATATATATATCCAAAATATTAATTTAAACAATAAATAACAATTATGAAATGATATTTGATTAATAAACATTTTGTGAGATATTATTAACTAAAGTAACCTATTTTTTCAACATGTATGGATGGTAAGCTATATTTCTTCATTGAAAATACCGGTATAATACCGGTATAACCTTTATGGACGTCCATACCGGTATAGACGTCCTATAGAGGTATTTTACCGGTATAAAAGAATAAAGGTATTTGAAAAAGGTATGCAAAAATACCGGTATTATACCGGTATTTTTTACCGGTATTCAATACCTTTTCGGTCCCTGATTTCTGCCTTATCTACCTTATTTTTCTATGTCGTAGAGTCTTGAAGAATAATCCTTAAACATAGAATCAGGATTTGAAATACATTTTATGTTTTTTTCAACCTACTAATACCCTCATTTACTGTACAAAAATATCAAAATCACAGAGATATACAATACTAAAATATCAAAGGGAGGAAAACATACTGCATATTCACAGAATCTAAAAACCCCAATTGTAAGAAAGTGACCAAACCATGGAGAAAAGAAAAATTCACCCACAAATACCGAAACGAATTTGCCTCTCTTCTCTACCTGAGCCCAACTGCAGAGCGGGATGAAACTCCAAAATCTCAAGATTGATTCCGAATGCTTGCAAATCGAATGCACTCAAAGCCAGCTCCGCCCTCGTGGGGTGCGTAGTTTGAGCATCTCATTAAACCAGTTCTATATTGATGAAGATAAAGAGATAATGAGGAACGGAAAAGAATTTATCTCCGGCCGTTGATTTGAATCCCGACCGCCTTGATGGACCGAGCGCCAACAACACAGCTCTTTGGGAAGTTCTTAAAAACACAAGAGGGTGGCTTTGAAAAGAACGAAAGCATTTCCATTTATTGATCCTGAATACTTAATAGCCGGAGCGCGAGTTCTATAAATTATTTATGGCGTCAAAATTACAAAGGAATTGCCTTGTTTCTTGTGCTGCGCGCAGTGAGGGTGCACGGGGTTGGGGGATAAGAGGGTGAGAGGGCGAAGATGTTGGGTGGGTGAGGGTGGGGAGGAGAAACCATAAGGTGCGTCGCGAACGTAGTCGGTCGTGGGGAGGGAAAGGTTCCCGAGCTCAACGAAGGTTGTGAGGCTGGTAAGCCTTCTTCGGGACGCCGGCAATGAATTTGGTTTCAGTACGGACATGGTTGCTGTTGTAAGGTGGAAGTGTATGGAAAAGATATGTGTGCTTGTATGTGCATGCGTGCGTGTGTGTGTGTGTGTGTGTGTGTGTGTGTGTGTGTGTGCTTGTACGTGAGAGAAGAGCAGAAAGAGAAAATGAGAGAGGGGGAGAGAGACAGAGAGATGGAGGGAGGTAGGAAGAGAGAGGAGCAGAGGAGTGAGGGAGAGAGGACGAGAGGAGAAGGCAGAGAGACAGGATGAGACAGAGGAAGAGAGGAAGGCAGAGAGAGTGAGGTTGAGAGAGAGGCAGAGACAGAGAGAGTGAGGTTGAGAGAGAGACAGAGACAGAGAGGGTGGGAGGCAGAGAGAGTGAGGTTGAGAGAGTGAGCGAGAGGGAGCGAGAGAGAGAGCGAGCGAGAGAGTGAGAGAGAGCGAGAAGATAGAGAGAGAATAGTCTAAATAAAGTAAGGGATGATGGAGCTGAAATTGCTGAAATGAGGAGGGAGGGTTGACAACAATGTGATGTGATATGGGTGGAACTGGTCGGTAACGGAGTAAAGACATATTGACTTGCCACATGTGTGGGATATGACGCAAGTATGGGAGCATTTAGTTCTTGTTGAAGACGGTGAAGGCGAGAGGAAGAAGATTTTTCTTGTTTCATTAAAGGAAC